>JAMZAV010009190.1:0-26282 GCA_024449915.1 Sweltsa coloradensis | reverse complement strand
GAAGGGGAGTTTGGGAAAATTCGTAACGAGTCAACGCACGCAATGAGGCGACGTCTGGGGGCATCTGGTGGGCAAGCAAGAGACCAGCCCCGTCGTCACGAGCCAGCAACAGAACGGTGAGTGTTTTTTTTAAAAAAAAACAAACTCAATTGCTTGGTTTTTGAAGGCCAATTTTTTATCGGCGTCTATGTTTGTATTTTTTACAGCTTTGGACTACATGAACCTGGTAACGCATATATCGGAGAGTGTGTTCGCCCACGAGGACGAATTTCCAGTGACTGTCGGATTATTCAACAAAAGAATAGAGATGAACGGCGGATACAAAGGAATTAGAGTCAACGGGCACACGTATGCCACACTTAAGGCTCTTTGGACACAACGGAAAAAGAGATGATGAGATGAGATATCGAGATAGATAGATAAATGAGATCGAATCTTTGTTCAAGGAATGCATTTGCAAGATTTTGCATAATGGCACACCCATGGATGGTTGGTTTGGGTAGGGTGTGGGACGAACTCGAAGTGCAACCACCTCCACGTGGTGAGTTCTGGGTAGTATTGTTTTGACAATTCGAGCTAAGAGTTTCACAATTAATAATTAATTAATTTACGCGAGTGGCCCGAGCAGGGCTCCGCGAGACATCCGAAACAATGCATCAACGATAGCCTGGCCCGAGCTGGGTCCGACGAGTCTGCACAGGAACGAACGTCAGGTTTATTGGATATTGCTTTACGTCTCATATTTATGCAACTTGCGTAATCGAGACGAAGGTAGGGACGTAAAGGATGACGCGGGGGGTCAAGGGGTGGACAGGCCTGTGCTGGTCAGAACCAACCACAAGCATATGAGGAGGGCAGGGGTTCCCCCACGTCGTGGTCGTCTCCGTCTGTGTCTGTACTTACCAGATTTACGTGTATGCCAAGTTTTTTCTATGGTTTGGTATTGGGGAGGGCGAGAGGGGTAAATTAGGGGGGAGGATGTAAACCCTTAAAGGCCGTTTTGACACTTTTAAGAAAAGGTTAAAACGTTTAGAATTGTAAAACGCTCTTTCCCATCCCTACCTTGGTTATCTAGTAACTTCACTGAGTTCTATTTTATTTAATACTTAATATTTCTGCCAACCACTCTCCACTCAAAATTTGTTTTTGTGCTATTAAGTAGTACTACCTACATGTAATATTTCAGCACTTTGGTTTACTTCTGTGGGGAAAGTTTTAAGTGTCAGTAGTTCAGCATTATATTACTAGGTGCTGTTCACAAGAATTATTTATGAAATAGTGAAGTAAAGTCTGACAATTACCAATTCAAATCTAGTCCCAACTAATTCTCTCCATCGGATTGTATTGACACTATCAGTACGTCTGTTGGCAGACATTGTCAGGGCACATTCTAACTTCCAAGCAAGGTTAGTTCCTTCATTCCATGCAGCAGGAGACAACACCCAGGTACCGGGAAATCATGAACCAAATTTTGTTGAAATAGCTAGATCACGTGGAGTGACCAACTGACCATCCCTTAAAATAATTCTTGAAGCCACCTTGCAACTTAGCCCGTTGCAACTGTACCTACTGTATCAGCAAATAGCATGTTGTGGATATATGGTGCATTTTGTTGCAGGTTGAGCTCCACCCGGGCACAGGGGTGCTAATAAGTAGCACTCATATGCTGGTCGCCCGAGCAACGGATAGCCCAGGCATTTTCGTAAACTACCTCCTTGTCAACCTGTTTGATTCACAAACTTTGCTAAAAAGTAATTACAAGGGGGGCAAAAGTAAAACAAGTTCTAACAATGCAGATGACAGCCAACGACCAGGGCTGGACGAGAAAATCCTGAAAGCTATCCATAGTAAGTACAGCATGATTATGTGGTGTCAATTGAGTAGGTATTCACATGCTTATTGGACCTGGTACACACAACCATATTTTTGCATTTTCCTACCAGGTCTCTTGGATGCTCATCAATTATTAACAACAACGTTTTCATGGTAACGAATAACGATTGTTGCCTTTTATAAGTCTTATCTACAAATAACTTAGAGGTCAACCATAAAAAAATTGTAATCATAAGTTTAAAGTTAAATCACACTAACAGGATTGTACAACTTTTTAGTATTAAGTATGGTAAAAACTAAAAACTGTCATAAAACTTTATTCATTTTAAATTGTAGCTGAGCAGGTAAATAATATTGTATATGATTGCTAATATTGTGTCTAGGTTATTTTTGCTTAGTTTGTTGCTTAATTTTTTGTTCCAGAAGCAGCTGTGGCAAAATTCCCAGCGATGCGAAAAGGACAGTTTGGGGGAATTGTAAACAACAAACTTTCATCCCTCCGATATAAACAAAAAAAAGTGGTTGCTAGTAATGAAACTCCGTAGAAGATTTTCTCATTTCCTTAGAGTATCTATGCTCAAAAATACATCTTCCAATTCATAATAATTTTCAGTTCATCGAATGTTGGCACCTACTTGTATTCTTCTTCCGATTCAGTTGCATCGTTAACGGTATTGGGTACGTCCCAATATCAAAATCACCGGTTTTAAATCATAACTCAAGAACGCTATAATAACGCAAAAAGTTCCAGACGTTTCAACTATTGTTTAGCCGGTCATTATGTAAATATTACCCTTCACTGCCCCTTCACTAACATTAGTTGCATTGAATTAAAATTAGCCTGGTCCTCTTGTGTTAACGAGCTCAATCAACCGATCGATAATCATACAAAGCTATCAAATATCAATGTAAATTAAAAGAAAATTTACTACTATGCCCCATAACTTTCTATTTTTATTCTTCAAATATCTCTTGAAATATTATTACGTATTTAAATATCACTCGGTTTTGTCGTCTTCATGCTCATCTATGTTTGTCATTGGCTACAATCTTGTCATTACTGTCACGAGGATTTGTCTTCTTCTATTGGTAGACTATAGGCTTCTATAGGAACTGGTGATTGTTTCTTGTGTATCGTTCTACTTCCACCAACAGCCGGTAGTAACTTCTATCCTTTGATATTAATGTCAGTTGGATTATCAATTAAACATCTATGTTAAATTATTCGTTGCACAATTTTTCAATTAAGGCATGTTGTAGGCAGATTAGTAAAGCACCATAAAGTGTGTATTTTGTACAAAAGAATCATTAAAAGGATACTAAAATTACATATTGTTCATATGGATGAAATTTTGGGAGTTCAAATCGCGATTTTTCTCAATTGGCTTGTTCACGCAAAGCTCCACGCAGATCGCGCCACTGCACTAACCCTAAAACCAGGGTCCTCTATATACTTTTTTCGAGCTGCTTGTTAGGTATCTAGTGGACCCTGCCCAAAGACCGTGGCGGTGTTTGAAATAAACTATGTATAGCAGGCTCTGCATTGTCAAATCTGTATGCTTCCTCAATTGTTTGTTTACGTATTGTTTTACCATTCCTTCTTTAATCAATGGTTTTACGTAAGTAGTCGTACGGCCTATTTCAAGTAATTTTGTTCAATAGCATATTTTGTTTGTTAAACTTTTAAACAATGAAAACGTGAACGATAGGAAAATTAAAATAAGAGCTGAAAGCACATGGCGCCGTTGATGTCTAAACCTGGGGCCTAGCACTGTTATTGAGATTAGACCTAGGCCTACTTGGAATAAGGCTACTAAGACTAGGGCCTAGGCTTTTCTTCAGCATTAGATGTATACCTCATGGTATTATAAATTAGCAAGTATAGGCCTAGGCCCTACTTGCATACGCCTCAGCAAAGCCTAGGGCTTACGCTTAGTCCTAGCCAGTGTTGATTTGTTGACATGAGAGAGGTTACGTTGGCATGAGTCTTAATAAAAACACAACTGTCAGTATATTATGTGATTGTATTTATTTGTAGTAATAAACACGACAGTATGCCCTCCTCTCTCCTTACACGAATACACACAGCAATTGGACATTTTGCTTTCAACATAAAACTATGCAAACTGACAGTAAAAACAGTAGGCTGCTGACAGCTATGAGCAGCCATGACACCCGCAAGTTGGTCTATCACCGCCGTCTACACTCTACATCCGTCTTCACAGGCATCTAGACGGCGGTGGGGGGTTAGTACAATAGCGCAGCGTGGTGAGTAAAAGTCGCAGTGAACAAGCCAATTGTCATAATTTTTATTGACGCTTAGTTGGTTGAAACCGAGAAGTGACCTGTTGGCCTAAGTAGGCTACATATCAATTTAAAATAAAATTCATTTTTGATTGTTTTAAACATACTATATTATTAAGGTTGATCTATCGGCCTAACAAAAATTTTTCTAAATATTATTTTATCAAACGAAAAACATAGTTTATCAACTATCATCATTTGACATTGTAAAAACTATTTTTAATTTATTTTTCCGTTGAGCCCAATAAAGACGTTAATAGTGAAATTTATGACGTATACCGCGGACATATTTCTTGCTCATATTTTTTGGGTTGGAAGGCTCATTTTTGTTCTTATTTGTAAAACGTACTCTTGTCTACAAACTAACATACTTGAAAAAATTCCGTTCATATCTCACACGGTACACATTTTTTCCCCCGCCGGTACAAATACTAGCTTTGCACCGGGAGAAGAAAAAAATCTTACTGTGCAAGATATTAACGAGAACATTTTTTCAAGTATGTCAGTTTGTAGGCAAGAGTACGTGTTACAAATAGGAACAAAAATGAGCCTTCTAACCCAAAAATTATGAGCAGGAATATGTCCGGGGTATACGTCGTAAATTTCACTATAAACGTCTATATTGGGCGTACCGCTCAACCGAACAATTAATAAAAAATAGTTTTGGCAATGTCGAATAATGATGATTGATAAACTATGTCTGTTGTTTTGATAAAATAATATTTAGGAAAATTTTATTAGGCCAATAGATCAACCTTAAGACTTGATTACCAGACATGCATGGTCAGACTTGCTCGTAAGCACTCAAATAAAGATGTACAACACTCTGAAGAAAATTTGAAAGTAAATACGTAAATTATAAAAACCGCAGGAACCAGATAATTTTAAGCAGAACAACATACAACCAACATGGGATATGGTAGGGTTTATTACATAAAGCAATTCTGTTGGTTGTACTATGTTGTTCCGCATAAAATTATCTGGTTTCTGCGTTTTTTTTTTTAAATTTACATCGGTAGTTTAAATTTTTCTGCAGAGCTTTGCACACCTTAATTTGAGTGCTTACGAGCGTGCCGTTACACGTCTGACCATGCCTAAATCAAAACCAACAAAAAAACTGGAATGTTTCATCCTTATTAAAATTTCTATAAGAAAAATCAGTGATTTTATCATGATTTGTGTTTTTCATGAATTTGCTAATCATGACTTTTTAATCTTACTAAAGATAATGAATAATATTTTTTAAATAGTACCGCATCCCTAATAATTAGTTTATACCTAGTGAGAAGTTATCTTATTTTCCCCTCTCAAAATCTTCTCTATTGTTACTTTTAAAAACCTATTTTTTTTTTAAGAATGTCAAAGGTGCTTTCAAGAGTTAACCGTGCTCAATGTTCACCTTTGATGAAAGTAGGTATTGCTTGTCTCGTGTCATTGATCGGGTACATCATTATTTGTGTTATTGGTATGTTTATTATCATGTTCATGTAATATACTTATATCATTAGTTCATCACTATGTTGTTTATTTTTCCCTTTTCTTTGTAGGGGGCGAAGTGCCCTATTGCGATTTTTCATTTGTATTTTTCTTTATGTATAAAGATTGTTCATACCTTAAATGCATTAATTATTATATTGTCATGTCCTGTAGAGTACATGTTGACTTAATACTAATTATCTCGAGGTCCAATACACTTCGGAATCCAATCAGAGAACATACCGACGTGAGTTCATTAAGGGTCAAGACGTCTAGTTACTTTCCGGTGAGGCTCATTTAGACGCAATACAGGAAGGGAATCGACCGACAAAACGCTGAATACTAAAGATTGCACAACTAAATAGTGCAAGTAAATCGGACTTTGATTAAGTGCACTGAACGTAAGAGTGCGGAGGTACGGAGAGACAGGAGAGAGACGAGTGACAACCGTTGACGGAGGAGGTCAGGACAGTGCAACAACAATCGCAACGTGAACCACAAATGTCCTGGAAGAGTTCTTAGTGAGGATTGCCGAATGAAGAACCAGAACAAGGATTAGCCATCGGAAGAGGTGAAGAAAGAAGACATCGCCGGGGTTCGACATCAGGGTGTCGGAGGGGGCCAGTCTAAACCACATACCAGGAACCACAAGCATTCGGTAAGCCATGCACACCCATTAGTAAGTCATAGAGTCAGTAGAGGTATGAACCCACGGTCTGCCAGACGGAACTCATAGGTTCGATCCTAGGCCAGAATAGGAGGGTCATTATGTTTATCTTTAATACAGTGCTGGTCTCTTAAGTGGATTCACGTCTAATTACTGTGTCTACATCCCCCTCATGAACCCACCTACCCACGATCCCTGGTCCGTGCTAGTTAATTTAGGCCTAAAGAGTTACGCTCCGCCCCCACTTAAACACTCATTTGGCGATCCCCACCCTCTGCCAAAGGGCCTACTTAGCTATGCGTGACATGGTGATTATTTGATTAGATATTGCTTTACGTCTCATATTTATGCAACTTGGCTAATCGAGACGAAGGGAGGGACGTAAGGGATGACGCAGGGGGACAAGGGGTGGACAGGCCTGTGCTGGTCAGAACCAGCCACAAGCATATGGGGAGGGCAGGGGTTCCCCCACGTCGTGGTCGTCTCCGTCTGTGTCATCATCCGTCCGTGTTGTCTTTGTCGTCGCCGTCGGGGAGGTAGTCAAAGGGAAGGGGTTCCCCGACGACGACCCAGAGCTCGCCATTAGTTTCAGGGAGTGAAACTCCCCTATTCACGGGCCAAACCGCGAGAAGGTGTCGAGTTGGAATTTGAAGACATGGTGATGGCGCCGGATTTGTGTATAGTTGCATTTTTGTGTACTGTGTACAAAATGGGTTTTGGTGGGTTGTTTTGATGGGAGTAGATAGATACTCTGTGGGTGTCCGGGCGGGAGCGCGCCTGAGTCCGCGATCCGCGCAAGTAGGTGGCGGCCGGCGTTCCTCTCGTCTCGGCGGCCAGGCTGGCCGTGTTCGGTGAACTGCAAGCTCAGCATGAAGTTAGTACGTACACAGATCTTACCTGAGAAGTATCGAGAGGGGAGGGATGCGGAGATTTGGATAAAAACTTATGAAGCAGCGGCGTCTATAAATGGCTGGTCAGATGATAAAAAGGTAGATCTTTTAGATTTGCTTTTGACAGGTAGTCAAAAACAATGGTATGACTATAAGACGTCGGAACATAGTCTGAAACCGTTTGATGGGGTTGGGGAGCGTCCGAAATTAGAGTGGTCGGTGCTCAAGGCTAGTTTTATTAAATGGTGGGGTGTTAAACGGGAGGATACTTATCATCAGAGTATTGTCGACCAACAGGTTCCGTGTTCGAGTCCAGTATTAGTATTAGTATTAGTAGTTTTAGGGCGCTTCAACGGCAAAGATTATTCGCGCCTCCAAGATAATTCGTTAACTATGTATGAATGTAAAATACGGTTAATAAGGTTAAATGTGTTTTCAAATCGTTGTCATGAAAAGAATTGCCAAGGTCGATATATTTGTAGACAGTCAAATCGGGAAAAGGTATACATGCTAAAGTTGTCATATGTAGAAAATGCCAAATTACCAAATCATAATCAGAAAAACGTTGCCAACGTCGTCATAATGAATAGCAAGTCAACATGCTTCATGGATTTTTTTTTTTTTTTTTTAAATATATATGATCTGTTATAGTTTGTCGATCAGATTGCTTAGGTTAAGAAATGTGATAAGTTTTTCACTGTTTTCATAAGACAAAAGTTCTTCATATGATAGATTTAAATTCAATTGGAGTCTCAAACCATCATACTTAGAGCAGTCAGTCAACAAATGATGAACGGATAGCAACACATCACACGTGTCGCAAATCGGAGCAATCTTATCTCTGGTAAAAAGATAGGCATGGGTGAGGTGTGTGTGCCCTATACGTACTCGCGCCAATACAACCTCTTCACGACGAGAAAGTATGGAAGAAGGGGGTCGCACCTTTAGTGAAAGACAGGGCATCACACGACGCAGCTTATTATTCTGCAAAGCATTCCAACAATCCTGACCTAATTTCAACATATGGTTCTTGAACCCACTGTGGACATCAGGAACAGGTACGAGGTCAAAATCAGTAGAAGCTTTTTGCGTTGCAGCTTTGGCTGCCAAGTCAGCCTCCTCGTTGCCAGAGATACCTACATGACCAGGGACCCAGCAGAACATGATTTTGTAGCCTCTCGCATGAAGTTTCTCCATGAAGAACTGAATGTCAATTACTAAATGGTGAGTAGAGAACATGACGTGGAGTGCCTGAAGTGCACTTAAACTATCTGAACATACCATGAAGCTTCCACATCTTTGTTTCATAATATATTTCTAAGCTTCTCGTATGGCATACATTTCAGCAGTAAAAACAGAACACGTGTTCGAGTCCAGGGAGCACTCTTAGTCAACAGGGTGGTTTTCATAGTTACCCTCAATTACAACGAGGGGCTGAGGGGCCTACTATGGCATTTCAACAAGGTGGCTATCAACAAGGTCCTCCAATGCAGCCAGTATCTTTTCCCGCGTCTATTCCCTCTAATATGCCAATGCAGCAGGGGGTTGCCTCTATGCAGCAGCCTGTGGGTCAGATGGGCCAAGGTGGTAATCCGATGTATCAGGGTGGTAATAGGATATGCCAAGGTGGTAATCAGATGTACCAGGGTGATAATCAGTTATACCAGGGCAGTAGTCTTATGCCACAGGGTAACACTTGGATGTTACAAATGGTTGCTAGGGTCCAGCAGAAGGGGGAGGTGACGCAAGCCTATATTCTAGATAAGGATCGACTGTGTGCTAAGGTGGATCCATGGATGACGGGTCAGGAAAGAGCTAAGTGGTGTTTAAATGGCATTTTGCCGGAGATCCGAAAGTTGCTGGTGAAGTTTTCGATTACGGATTATGATGATTTGTGGGACATAACACAGGCGCTGGGGGAATTGAGCGAAGAGGAATTTGATCTTTTAATGTCTCGTTTGGGAATGGACCACCTGGTTGTGAAGCCTTCAAATGAACCAGTTATTCAGTTAAATCGGAAGACGGAGAATTTAAGGGAAGAATTTAAGGATCTAGGGAGCGATAGTAATTGTCAAAATGCAAATTTGTCAGATAACGATTCGAGGGTTGTGTACGGTGCGATACAGGAGGGACCCAGGGGTCAGGAAAGTATTGTCGAACGATCTCCTCAGCGTGATTTTGACAGAAGGGTAGTTTGTTTTTATTGTCGAGAACAGGGTCATTTTAAGAGGGACTGTGTCAAGCTAGCGTTCGAGGCTCGTCGAAGAGCACCTGTTGTTGTCTCGGGGGAGCAGATACCATCTTCTGTGCCGTTTACACCGTTGGAGCGCCCTGTAGTGGAAAGTAGTAGCACTGAGTTGTCGACCGTTTGTAATAATGAGGTTATTTCTAAGGTTTTGTGTCCTGTGGTTACGAGTAGTGACTCTCCGATGACAACTAATAGCAATGACAAGGTATTTTCTAAGGTTTTGCTTCCTGTGGTTAAGGGTAGTGACATTTCGGTGACTACTTATAGCAGTGACAAGGTAATTTCTAAGGTTTTTAGTTCTAAGATTGAGGATGGATGTTCTATGGTATCTACTTCTCACGAGGATATAGGGGATGTTTTGTTGTCTAATAGTAATGAGGAGGGTAGTGAAACCACTCACGAGGATATAGGGGATGCCTTGGGGATGTCACTGCTAGGTGAAGAGGGTAGTTCTTCGCTGTCTACCGTTCATGAAGAAGTAGGGGATGCCTTGGGAATGTCACTGCTAGGTGAAGAGAGTAGTACTTCACTGCCTACTGTCGATGAGTACGTAGGGGATGAAGTGGTGGTTTCGCTTCGTGGTGACGAGGGCAGAAGTGCAACAGTGCCTACGTCTTGTGAGGATAGGAAGGAACCAGATGTGGTCATTTGCCCTATTGTGGAGAGTGGTAGGACATCCTTGTCTTACGCAGCATTGGTTAAGGGGAGCGCCAAAGGGGTGTCATACCCTAGTATGGGAAGTGGTGGCACTGACGTACCATTATCTCTTAAGTTTAAAAGGAGTGGTAGCATTGCTGTACAATTCGCTATTGGGTTCAAATGGGGTGGAAATGCCGTCTCATTTGCACTTGCCTTTAAGGGTGGAGGAACCAGGGGTGGTGTCACAGTCCTAAGTGCATAGTTATGCCATGGACATAATTCTCAGTAGTTATACTGATTGTGATTTCATTTGTGAGGTCTATATTAGCAGATGTGACTATGTTATTTCTCAGTGTCAGTAGTAGGCCTATGTATTATGCTGAGCTAGTAATTGTCGGTCAAAGCCTTCTGAGTGAGGCACAGGCATGTGAATGAACATCGAGTCTTCTAATTGCTCTGTAATTAATTAATTGTTTGTTTTTGTCGATGCGGCAGAAGTTGCACATTCAAGATCTTGTGTAAACAAAGTGGACGTGGGTTCTTACCAGACTCTGGTGACGGTGAGCATGGCTGTATTAACAAGTAACAAGTTATGTTGTTTGGTAATTTATAAATTATATTGTTTATTATATAAATTAGTAATGTTTTATTTCAATTAATGATTTTTTTTGTTAAATCAATCAGAACTACAGTAAATTTAATCTGGTTATATGTTTCAAAAAGTTTTGCATAATTGTTAATTGTAAATTCATTGTTTTGGTCTGTGAATTGAGATTATAAAATATTTTTGCTGATTACGAGTTATGCTGGCGAGCCGAGTCACGGCAGTAATGTTATGTAATGCGTCAGCTGTTTCTTGTTGTAAACGGGCGTGCGTTTCAAGTGGGAACACGTGGGTTTGTTGTAGTACGCAAATGGCTGTTCGGTTTTTATTTATGTTACAGTTGACGCGCCCCGCTCACTCGAATGGATATCGGGTGGAGGAAGGGAAAGCAGTACATGCCTGCGATTCTGACAGACGACGGAGAAGTGTCCGGCTCGTTTAGTCACAATGTCGGGACAGCACTGGCGACGTATATTTTGATTTTGAAAATCTAGGAATTTTCCAGGAATTCCAAATATTATTACTTAGGGATATTGGACAGTAAATCTTAATGTGCCTACTTATTGTTTTCGTTTTGAATTACACACAAACAAATAATTAGCTAATTTATACTTGTGTTTTTTGTTATTGTTTGTGAATAGACTAAGATATAGGGATTTACAGGTTAAAATTATTTGATTCCTAATTCACAGGAATTATAGATTTGATTAGGAAGGTTTGACTGTCGTAGAGTCACGTCTTTTATATTAGTACCTGGATGTACATGCCAAAGGCGAGGTTATGAGTTTCGTCCGGAAAACGTGGGATTTTTTTTTTTTTTCTCTTTCTTAAACTAGGATTTTCAGCTTAGGGGTCCTGGTATGTTGGTTTCACTGATTCTTTGGAGAGGATGTGGCGCCGAATGAAGTGAATCTTTGCCAAGACAGAAGAGATCTTTCGGCCAAGACAAAGGGAAGAAGGACTTATCTACTAGTTACGTTTGTCAAGTTGATTCTATAAATCTAAATGCATATGGCCAGTTTGTACACCTATGACATCGAATACTTAGTGGATTTCAATGAAGAATAAGCGAAGCTCATTCAGGATGGAGGAACGAAAACGAGGGCGTTTTCACCCCCGGAGAGAGGGATGTCATGTCCTGTAGAGTACATGTTGACTTAATACTAATTATCTCGAGGTCCAATACACTTCGGAATCCAATCAGAGAACATACCGACGTGAGTTCATTAAGGGTCAAGACGTCTAGTTACTTTCCGGTGAGGCTCATTTAGACGCAATACAGGAAGGGAATCGACCGACAAAACGCTGAATACTAAAGATTGCACAACTAAATAGTGCAAGTAAATCGGACTTTGATTAAGTGCTCTGAACGTAAGAGTGCGGAGGTACGGAGCGACGGGAGGAGACGAGCGACAACCGTTGACGGAGGAGGTCAGGACAGTGCAACAACAATCGCAACGTGAACCACAAATGTCCTGGAAGAGTTCTTAGTGAGGATTGCCGAATGAAGAACCAGAACAAGGATTAGCCATCGGAAGAGGTGAAGAAAGAAGACATCGCCGGGGTTCGACATCAGGGTGTCGGAGGGGGCCAGTCTAAACCACATACCAGGAACCACAAGCATTCGGTAAGCCATGCACACCCATTAGTAAGTCATAGAGTCAGTAGAGGTATGAACCCACGGTCTGCTAGACGGAACTCATAGGTTCGATCCTAGGCCAGAATAGGAGGTTTATTATGTTTATCTTTAATACAGTGCTGGTCTCTTAAGTGGATTCACGTCTAATTACTGTGTCTACATCCCCCTCATGAACCCACCTACCCACGATCCCTGGTTCGTGCTAGTTAATTTAGGCCTCAAGAGTTACGCTACGCCCCCACTTAAACACTCATTTGGCGATCACCACCCTCAGCCAAAGGGCCTAATTAGCTATGCGTGACAATATTACATTTTTTAATGCTCTAGGCTTGTGTGAATACTGTATATGTATTGATTTTATTTAACTTGCACTGAATTTGATAGGTACTTATTGTAAATGCTGTCTCTTTAGTCTTTATGCTAATGGTTTTGAATGTGTTGAATAGCTTCCTATTAATTAACTTGTGCTTTAGATGAAGAACGCTTTTTAAAAAGCTGGCTTTAAAAACAGGTATTGTTCTTGCCGGACCACTAATCTTTTACGCTTGTGATTTCAATTCAAATTTTGAGTGTTTACTTCCGGACATTTAAATGGAATTGAAGGGACTTAAATTACTACACAAATATTCACACAGGCCTATGAATCATTATAATATGTACTAGGTACCTACAATTTTTGAAAATATTTCCTTCCCAAATGTATTATCCCAAATAACTCCACAACACATTATGCATAATATGTTTTTAATGGTTAATAAATAATGTTTTAAAAATCCTTATGTTTAATATATTTTCAATAACTTTTGAAATAATAGCTTAAGAATATATTTTCCATAATTTATAATTAATGCATAAGTAAGAATACAAATAACATTCATTACTTACAATGCATTATACTCAATGCATTAAAAAGCATTATTCACAATTGCTTCAAAATATATTTTTCATTATGTACTAAAAATACATTATTCATAATGTATTATTAACATATTGATCAGAATGTGTTAATTTTAGATTTATGAAAAACTAATTTGTAATGTATTATTAAGTATTATCAATAATTCATTATTAATAGCTTACTAACACTTTATAAACATATTTCAAAATATACTAAAACGGGCCAAATTGGAGACTTCTGGAAAGTACTGAAAAATATATTTCTGAGAATACATTTTGTTAAAAAAATGTATTGCTGCAAACATATGAAGAATGCATTTTTTTGCATGTGGGCTAACACCACTCATACTCTCGAATAGCCTAGGTACAATAATAGAGACAATGAGCAACAAAAATCCTAATCTTTAAAGTAGGGCTGTGTTATTCTTCATTTTTGTTTTGAGTTGAGTCCGACTTTTTTGCATACTGGATATCAACGTTTAAATCAATGTGAACGCGCAGGTTAATTTAGTAAATCGTAAGGTAAGCGGTTTTGGTTTTGGTTTTGGGCATCCTATTTCCCCCATTCGTATCATATGTCCATACCATCTCAACCGTGTCCTTCCTATCCTGTCACTTAACTTCTCTACACTCAACATTTTCTGTCCCTTCTCGTCTTGCCTATTGTGCTCCACAGGAATCTCATCTCTGCCGCCTGCATCTATCTTTCCTCTCGATCTCCCATTGACCATATTTATGCTGCATAAATAAGATCGGTATGAAATAGGTTTTAAATAGTGTCATCTAACATTGACTATGTATTTCCCTATCGCACACCAGGCCTTTCGCACACTGGTAGAAGTTACTGGCCTTTTGTGTTCTGATATTAATCTAATACAAATTTAAAATCATATAAAATCACAAAACAATAAATCAAAAAGGATAATAATAAATCACCCGATTAATGAAATCTAGAATTTAATATACAAGTTTATTTATTTCTATTTAGGTCCAGAGACGACTCGTTGAAACAAGTCTATAGCTCAATCATCGAGATCGACATGTATGGAGGAGTGGTACCATATATATTGTTATGTATGGGGCCTTTAACTTAGATATTGACTGGGGTTTAGATGACCAGGCTAATCCTTCAGATCCTTTAGCTAACAATTTTCTCACTGCCTTTGCTTTTATAAATAAAGCCCATCAGACATTTGACTCTTTTAGTTAGACAAACCGAGCATTAAAATGGCCATACAATGTACACACGATGCTACACTTGCATAACAGTATTCTGGATTGGGAATCACCATGGGCATCATCAACTTTCATGAATGAAAGTTTTAATGGTAGTTTGCTTAAATTATTTGTGTGTAATTTTTTATGTAAGTTGTGTCCAATGGAGATTATATGCAATCACGTATGTGTGCAATGAGTATAACTAGTTAACCGATTATCGGCCACTTGAGGCCAAATTGCAATTCCGAGGTTGAGCCACAATAGCCAAAAAACCCTATAAACGCATATGGAACCTAGAACATCAATGTGCCAACAAAATAAAGTGTGGGTCAGATGCACATGCAACATCTGCATCAGTGACTACAGTGAGTGCACAAATTTTAAAAATAGCAAATGCCACATGCCAAGTGGCATTCTCGAACGCTTGCATGACAAGCTGAACAGAATAAAGAGCTAACATAACCCTTAGTCTGGACAAAACAGACAATGTCCTGAAGGTTACAGACATAGAAGAGAACGATGCGAGAACATAACAGCCAAGACTTGGTCAAACAACACATTTAGCAGCGACAGAAGGTAACTACAGTGTACTGTGGAGGCTTGACACGAACAGACCGTAGAGCGGAGTCAAAACACGTCCGCCTGCAACAAGAACGACAGACCGACTGCAAGGCGAGGCTTCGTTGTGCTAGTGAAGGTGGTAGTCAAAAGGTGCGGGGCGGCGAGGTCATATCAGTGCTGTGCGTTTAGTGCATTGAAAATCTTCAAAATCGTGTTGATGACGATAGCACATGAACTCTGGGAGGTATTTGATAGGTTGTGAGTGATATTTAAAGAATGTGTACTGATTTTAATCGTGACGATACTTGAGTGTCGCTGCTATTGCCTTTTCCATTGATTTATTGTTATTGTGTTGACTGGTGCCTCACACCTAACCCCTCAAAATGCACAGTTCTAACCATTACACACCGGAAGTATCCAATCGATTATCAATATTACATAATAGAGCAGCCAATAGAATATCAGAAAGACCTGGGTGTTACCACTGATTCAAAACTATTGTTTAAACTTCATGTGGGCAAAATTACGTCCAAAGCCAAGTCAATGCTGGGTATTCTGTGTAGATTCACGGACATAAATAACCCTATAGCTTTAAGAACGTACTACTCAGCATGTATCTTAAAGCTATTGAATATTGTTCTCCAATATGGTCAATGGATGCCGACACTAATCCCAGCTTGACCGATCGGTCAAATTTTTTCTTGCCTAGGGCCTACAGCTAAGTTAGTAAGTTAGTTTTGGGGGTTTTAGGGCACACAACAGTAAAGTTGCCCATCAATATTTTTTTGTTTGTTGCTATTATAAATATGAATTTCAAATTAAATTTCAAAGGTTTACTTTGCGTAAGACAGCAACAACAACAACAACAATAATACCACATTTGAAGGATATAGATTGTTTGATTGATCTATTTTGAAGAAGGAAGTTGATAAAAACGTGGCGTGTAAAGAGAATGGGGGTTAAGTTAAAAAAGTGACACAAATGTCAAAGAAAGGCGAAAATGAGCATTCAACACGTAAACCTTAACCAATGTTTATTGTTGTGTTTGATAGTCTGACTCTAGCCAAGGATGTAACTGTAAACTGTAAACGGAAGCCTAAATGTGTTAAATGTGCCGGCTCACATGGGACAAAAGAATGTGTGCAAGGCAAGATAGCAACTTCAATGTGTGCTAATTGCAGCGGAGCCCATCCCGCAAGCTATAGACGATGCAAAGTCTATACGCAAAACAAATAAGTTTAAAAAATCGATTACCCAGGACACAACGAGAAAAATCTCCGCCATCCGTCAACAACACACAGATGCCACCAACGCTCGAGAACTTCCCACCCCTCACAGGTGACTCGCCGTCAACACAGGTGATGACTCAACAACCTACTTGGCCGAGACCTTCGAATGTGCAACCTGCAACCCAGCAAGAGATGGTAAGTACTTAGTATTATAACTATTTTTCAAGAAATAAAGTCTATATTTTCTGGAGTAAACTTCATTAACATGAAATCAGTGCTGCATTCCACCATTGTTAAAATCAGTGCCGCGCCCGACAACATCTCCAAAATAGCTGCCCTATTAGAAGGACTTATAAATTTAAGTCCCTAAAAATGGCGGTCCCCAAGGAACCAAACTTTATATACTAGAACTAATTCAGTAGCCTATAAAGATAAACAAAGTTAAATCGAGGAAATTCTGTACATCTATTAGGGCCTAAATTTATTGTTACTTTCAGATATATGATAGGCTAAGCCTACTGTTGTAGAATTTGTAACTTCCTCAAAATTAAAATTCAACTGAGTTGAAATTTGCACAATACACATAAAGTAGGAGTGTGTGTTTTTCCTATTGTGTGCTCCTTTGCTATTAGCTATTCATTGAATTGCCTTGTTTAGGTAAACCGTGCTGAATGTAAGAGTATGAAAACAAGGCAGGACGCATCTCTTCTTCTAGAGATAACCAATAAGAGAAAGAGGTCACTGATATGCCCGAATCAACCGGAAGATGAAGTTGCCGATGTTGATTCAGTAGATGTAGGCGGAGAGGAAGGAGGTCTAGTCAGTAGTGTAGGCCTAGGTGAAGGAGGAGTCCTAGGCAATAGTGAAGACAAAGAAGGAGGAGTCCTAGGCAAAGAAGGCAGTCCACAAAATAATTTAGGCAAAGAGAAAGGTGACAAAACCCCAAAAAATTGCAATACCCAATTAAATGTCATCAATCTCAGATCGCAGGAGGTCTTGCGATTCCACCCTTTTGGAGCCGAAGAGGATTGTTCCAGTGATGCAGAGTACGAAAAGAAAAACACGATCCCAAACTTAAATTTCAAAATAGAGAAACTTACTGCCGACGTCACTCAGTCACTCTGTTTTGGCGCATTTTGAAAGTATCATATAACTTACTAATTTCCATAAATAAGGTAAGTTGACCAACACATAAGGTGATTTAATTTATAAATATGCTTCTTTCTGCTCATTTTGAGGTATGGCGTCTTGGTGTTTTTTGTTTGTCTAAGCAAGTCTTTTACTGATATTCTAGGATTTTTAGTTTAGAAGGGGTCAATACGATCATCGTTCCTCGTAAGTACGTTCTCAAACCAGGCGGCAAGACGGACAAGAAAACAGATAATGTCGTCCTCCTTCAAGCTCGAGAAGCTAAAGGGAACAGTATGAGCAACCGGAAAGCTTCTGATAAATTTAAAATATCCACAACTGTTTTATTTAGGCACCTAGAAAACAAAAGCATTGTGTCTCAAAGTGGCCAAACAGTGCTTGATCCCACAGTGGAGAAACTAATCGCGGACAGACATCTAACATGTTCGATCTGGAGGTATCCATCAGATACTTGTGACTTGAGGTTGCTCGTCGTATCTGAACAAACGAGGCCAGACAATTGACCGATTTAAAAACAATATGCCAGGCGGAGGGTTCACAAAGTGTTTTTTGAATCGGCACAAACAGGAGCTCTCTATTTGGAAGTGTTATTTTCCACTTAATTTCTAAAAATAGTTTCATAAACCCTACGCCCTAGTAGCTGCTAAAACAGGCATCGAGGATTGTGTGCCTAAGGGTTAGTAAAACAATATTAAATAGTCCTTGTTACTTGTGACAATGTGTAGCAGGGGGGCAGGAGGGAGTTGCTCTATTCCTGTGATCTGTATCGCAATGTAAGTGTAAGTTTTCTTACGGTTCCAATTGCGATGAGACTGTGGATATTTTGTATGATATCTCGACAATTCTTTTGTTTTTTACAGTCATTGTTGAGTTATTGCAGAGTTGCCTTTATCGTATGATACTAAAACTTGTTACTACAGGAATATTAACAATTAGTTTTAACAAACTGCATGATAACCCTATCCCCCATTTCATTGTAGCCTAACTTGGGTTGGGCTTGCTTACCATCTGCAGGTTCCTGCTGTCGTTGGTCTTGTCTTTCGTCTAGGCCTAAGCCTAGCGATTCGTCTAGGCCCAGACTTTGGTTCATGCCGAAATCGGTATCTACCTGAGCGTGTGCCTGAGTTTCGTCGAACACGAATTGGGCATTAGTCATACATATATTTATAACCTGCGTTGCATACTCGAGTCTCAAGAAAGAAGCAAGAAGAACACATCATGCCAGGATCATCATCAAAACCAGCTGGCCTAGGTAGGGCTAGCTAGGCCATATGTCAAGGTTTATAACTTAAAACCTAGGTCAACATTTCAAATAAAAATTAACAAACCAGTTTTTATTTTCCTAATGTCCTCTTGTGGCAATCGGACTGTGTATGAATTGGTTTGGCAGTTTTCTAAGTTTTTCACCAACGTTATTTTCTGCCAATAAGTAGAACTGCTTGTCGACGCAGACATGGTTACAAATTTTGGCACAATTTTGACAGCTACGTAAATTTTCAGTTGCCGACATCTTGGATTAACCCCCACTCCACCAAATGCAACACGTGCCGGGCCAAAACCCTTCTGCGTTCACAGCGCGCTGCAGATGCTGTGACATCAAGGTGGGATTTCAGTTGCGGACCGCGCGGCGTGGCGTGGCGCAGATCTAGTTTTGCAGTTGGTTATAGAAGTTGGTTATTGCAGTGGAGAAACGAGAAATATTATATAACATGTTCCATAAACATTACAAAAACAATGTGTTACGTATGACTGCGGGGAATGAAGTCTCAAAACAAGTGAACAATAGAGGTAGGCTTAACCCCAGGCCTAGTCCCAGACAAAATTTGGTCCCGATGCCTAGGCCCTAGGGCCTAAGGTTAGCTTATAATCTAGGTTTTAGAATCATTATTAATCCAACACTTATTGTTTTAGTTTCTGAATGTTGTAAGAAGTGGAAGAGCCTGCGCTGCAGGTATCGCAAGGAGCACAAGAAACCAGCCAGTGGCTCAGGTTGGAGGAAAAAAAGGCTGGATGGAACTTGGCCGCCACCTTAACGAGTTTTGAAAGATTCGTCATAGCTGCCCCGTGCAACCTAAAAGAACTGTACAAGTTTCCCATTTGCAGAAGCTAGTTCACCGATACAATACGGCCATTTCAGTCAGTGCGGGCGTTGAGATGATCCATAGAACTGACGTCAACATTACAAAGTTAGAGTGTATTGTCCGTGTTCAGGAGCACATGGGTTTGCGGCTTCTTTGCTTTCCCAAAGAAATGAAAGGCAAGAAATTAGAAGATGGTAAGCTAATAAGTGGGGGGGGGGGGACAGTGTCTCTGATACGGACACTGTCAAGTTAAAGTTGATAGTAAACAACACTAATGATTTGGCAGCAATGAAAAGTGCAGTGTGGGCAATATTCTTCCACAAGCTATCGACGGAAGGGGTTTCCCGGAGCAGTCTTTGCCCTACTGGTGAAAGTCATGGTGTGGATACCAGAAGTCAAAAGTGACAGGTGAGCAAGCCCGTATTACCCATTAGGCTAACTAGGCTCCAGCCTAGGGGCGCAAGAGAGAGAGAGGGAGTAGAAAAACCTTTTTTTGTTATATACATATTAAGGTTCACTATTGTGATGACGCATTTATAGGTATTTCTATGCCGACCTCTAAATTTGTTAGGGTAGTAAGCTAGAAGGGTCAGCCGCTCTCAACTCAGGAAGAGAACTTGTGTTTGTTTTCTTTGAAAACGATGACTAAATAAGAATTCGCTCTCAACAAATTTACGAAATTTATGACAGGAATAAAACCTCACTCGTCGACGCGCCCCCCCCCCCCCCCACATGATCAGCACACTGACCACAACCTGCAGGAGATTTACTATATGGTAACGAAGCCAGTAATACATTTACCGCCTATTTCGAATAAGATAATTGATTTTTATTGTCTTACAGAAGGATCAAAAGGCGGAAGAATTAGAAGCTTTGTGTTGGCAGGCGGCTACATCAATTCCACAAGGTGTACAACAATGAGATAACAAACAAGCTTCTCTGACAAGCATGGCACTGGAAGAATAAAGAGCTAACAAAACCTTTCAGTCTGGACAGAACAGACAATCTCCTAAATAAACACGCTTAAAAAGGCATTTAACCCAAAAAATTATTTTTACCACATGATCTATAGCACAATACTACACTAAAATGACCGTTTAAAAATTATGTCTTGAAACTGTGATTTTATATCAATTTTGCCATTTTTTGGATCCAGAAAATAGCGAAAATTGGCGTTTTGAGAAATTTCTTAAATCGGCTAGACAAATATACTAGACAAATAGACAAAGGTGTGTTGAAAAAAAAAAAAAAATCAAAGCTTAAAATTAAGTATTGCACCTAGAACTGTAGTTTTCTTATTGACCAAAAATTTTCATATAATGGAGCTTTTGTCCCGTCCAAAAAAAAGGTATTTTTTTCTTCTTTTTTATAAAAGTTCATCTTTCATCCAAACAACTTTAAGCCATTTTCCTTTAACTTTCAAAATATCGGTAAGAGTGGAATAGCCTTAACGCACAGAGTCTCATAAAAAACTTAGTGGACATAAAGGAGTTAATAAGAAAGACAAAAACTTATATCCTAGGAGTGTCAGAAACTCATGATAGTGAAAAATATAAAACAAAGAGATATACCAGGTTACACTCTAAGTAGGTGTAAAATGTAAGACAACCATCTCTGTAACCCTAGAGTTGGTCTACACACGTTATTAACAATGTACAAAACAGACCAAAAATTAAAGAGTTTTAAATTGGTGGCCGCATAGCTCAGTTGGTAAGAGCATAGCCCGGTAAGCTAAGGTTTCGGGTTCAAACCCCGGTGTAGTCACTTTTTTAATTTCTATCTAGAGCGACGGTTTAGAGCTGCGCATGGGAAGAGGTTCAAGAGGACGGCTCCAATGAAGAGATTGACGTTGTTGGCTTCGATGAGCCCGCCGCCGACCCTGAGCCAGTCGCAGTACTTGAGTCAGCCGTCCCTGAAACCGCAGCGCTTCTGCCAAACGATCCGATGTATGTCTTGTCATGGATGAACGACCCACACAAGCACACATGCTGCAATAATGTGTTGCTTATGTGTTTATGCGACGCATGTGGAGAGGGGGTAAGACAAGGCAACGGAGCCAAATAAGAAACATGTCAGAAAAGTTGGCTGAATAAAAGAGAGTCCTTATAACTCATTAAAAATACTATTTTATGGGGTAGGAGTAGGAAATTTTTGGACAATCGTATAACCAGCCCCCCGAGAGCAAAATAAGATGTTGAGGGCTGGTTATACGATTGTCCAAAAATTTCCTACTCCTACCCCATAAAATAGTATTTTTAATGAGTTATAAAGACTCTCTTTTATTCAGCCAACTTTTCTGACATGTTTCTTTTTGGCTCCGTTGCCAATGAAGAGATTGACGTTGTTGGCTTCGATGAGCCCGCCGCCGACCCTGAGCCAGTCGCAGTCCTTGAGTCAGCCGTCCCTGAACCCGCAGCGCTTCTGCCAAACGATCCGATGTATGTCTTGTGCATGGATGAACGACCCACACAAGCACACATGCTGCAATAATGTGTTGCTTATGTGTTTATGCGACGCATGTGGAGAGGGGGTAAGACAAGGCAATGGGGCCAAAAAAGAAACATGTCAGAAAAGTTGGCTGAATAAAAGAGTCTTTATAACTCATTAAAAATACTATTTTATGGGGTAGGAGTAGGAAATTTTTGGACAATCGTATAACCAGCCCCCCAAGAGCAAAATAAGATGTTGAGCATTGTTTTTTATTGTTTTAAAACACCTTTAGCTTCCACCTTTGTACAAGAAAAATGAATTTCTGTCAACATGTTAACAAAGAAGAAGTTATCTCTATACTCAACCTGACAACACTCTTCAGTCAGTTGCGCTGAGTGTCGCTCGAGCGAATGATTCTAAATTAGATAGTGAATTTGAGCTACCAGAAGGCCTACCAGAAACGGCGGCAACTCAGTACAACGATCGGTACTACTCGTACATGGCGACGGTTAATGGAAAGTGGAAGCGATGCGAGGTAAGACATGGTGTTTATTGTATTGTTATCACTTTTAACACACCTGATCAAGGGGAAACTCCCCTTTCAGTTGGTGACCAGAGTTACGGGCTACGGTCAAGGTGGTATTTCTGCTGCGGCTAAAATTTAATATATATATATTTATATTCTATTACGATAGAATAATACGGACCGTGTTTATTTATTTAGTCTCTATTTGCAACGGATAATGTAATCTACTAGTACAAATTTAATAGAGAAGGGAGGAGGGGAAACCCGGTACCGGCACATAGCCTACTCCTTTCGAAAAGTACCAAGGGGACCAACGGCTTAATGTCCCATCCAAAAGGACGGTGTAACCTTGACAGTCGTATAGGTTCCTCCACTAACCCGGACTGCCGAGCAGACGGCGTCAAGGAGAACGAAGCTGTCACACAAAGCTAACGAACCCTAGTCTGCTCTAGCCAGCAATAAACGTGTGTTTCAGAGCTGAGCGGTCACCCACTCAACCCCTGACCACGCCCGATGTTGCTTAACTTCAGTGTTTGAGTGGGAACTGGTTAAACGACCGCGGCTTAATCGCTGGATATATGATTTTCAGTTAACAATAATATATATTAATTCACTATTCGATTCAAACTGTTTCCTTGCTGATTTAAAGTGTTTTTAATAAAACCAGGATCTAAAGTGATAATTTGTCTACGTCAGTTCGCGGCCCACGCACCAAACTGTTCTCTTGGGCACTGTGCGCATAAGCGACGCACACGGAAATTTGCAACCCCAGGTATCCATTGTGTAATCCAGTGTGTTGGGAATGGGTAGTGGCCATTTAAGAAGATTTGTGGCTACCAGGAACAGTAGAAACTAAATGTTGTTAAAAAAATTAATTATTTAATTAGAGATGACATCGGGTACCCGGGCCCAGAAATTACCCGGAGCCGAAAATAGGATCCGGGTATTTTTAAGATCGTTTTTAGGCTAAATTGGCAGTTTATTTTATGCTCCACGTCTTTGATGCGGTCTTTCCGGCGAGCCGCCAGGTCGCTACTTCCCCTCTCCCCCGCCCACCCTCCACAGCTAGAGTTTGAAGACCTCGACTATCAACACTCAACAACATCGTTCAGTCTAGCCTCGCGAGTCGTTGCATTCGTTAGCATTTTTTCATAATTAATAATTGTTTTCTTGTAGCGCGGCGACCTATCATTACTACTACCAGTGTAGATAATAAACGTTTTGATGGTTTTGATTGATTGGATATTGCTTTACATCTCATATTTATGCAACTTGGCTAATCGAAACGAAGGGAGGGACGTAAGGGATGAAGCGGGGTGACAAGGGGTGGACAGGCCTGTGCTGGTCAGAACCAGCCACAAGCATATTGGGAGGGCAGGGGTTCCCCCACGTCGTGGTCGTCTCCGTCTGTGTCATCATCCGTCCGTGTTGTCTTTGTCGTCGCCGTCGGGGAGGTAGTCAAAGGGAAGGGGTTCCCCGACGACGACCCAGAGCTCGCCATTAGTTTCAGGGAGTGAAACTCCCCTATTCACGGGCCAAACCGCGAGAAGGTGTCGAGTTGGAATTTGAAGGCCCTATTTCGATTAAAAAAGTGACAGTGAAGTTAAGTGCAAGAAGTGTGGAAAGTGTTTACAGTGAGAGTCGTTGACGGGATCATTAGTTAAACATTTAAAGGGCATACACAACATTGACCCAGGGACAGACGCTGATGAGGACGATCCTCAGCCAGAGAAAAAAATCGCAAAAAACTTTAGATTTCTTTTGAATAATATCAGGTAGGCCCTGCAATGAATCATGGCAACTCGAAATTACTAAAAAGGTAGCATCTTCGTTGACGGGATCATTAGTTAAACATTTAAAGGGCATACACAACATTGACCCAGGGACAGACGCTGATGAGGACGATCCTCAGCCAGAGAAAAAAATCGCAAAAAACTTAAGATTTCATTTGAATAACATCAGGTAGGCCCTGCAATGAATCACGGCAACTCGAAATTACTAAAAAGGTAGCATCTATGATTGCCCAACACAACTTACCACTTCATTTTGTGGAGTATGCTGGTTTCAGGAATTTGCTAGCCTTCAGCAAGCCGAACCGTAAACCGGTGCCATACGAGACTATTAAAAAAATGCTTGGGGATCAAAAACGTGAAATCAGCAAACGTTACAGGCGCCATTAAAAATGCTAATTCTTTTACTTACTTAAAGGGGCTATTAACTTAAAAAATACTTTTTTACCACATGATCTATAGCACAATACTACACTTAAATGGCAGTTTAAAATTATATCTTGTAACTGTGATTTAACATGAATTTTTCAATTTTTTTTATCAAGAAATTTGAAAAATTGGATTTTTGGGAAATTTCTTAAATCGGTTTTAACCAGCTTCTTTTTTGGTCCACATAGATACGAGAGCATATTACCAATAAAAAAGGCCCATTTTTTACATCGTGTCTTGAAACTGTGTCCAAATATATCCTCAAACACCCAAAAATATGCATTCCAAAATCACACCCCATCTTGGTAATCATCATATTTTGACCAAACTACTTGCCCAAATTACAAAACAAAATATAGAGAATTTACAGAAAAGGCTGTATTAGTATTAGTATTAGTAGTTTTAGGGCGCTTCAACGGCAAAGATTATTCGCGCCTCCAAGATATTTAGTTAACTATGTATGAATGTAAAATACGGTTAATAAGGTTAAATGTGTTTTTCAAATCATTGTCATGAAAAGAATTGCCAAGGTCGATATATTTGTAGACAGCCAAATCGGGAAAAGGTATACATGCTAAAGTTGTCATATGTAGAAAATGCCAAATTACCAAATCATAATCATAATCATAATCAGGAAAACGTTGCCAACGTCGTCATAATGAATAGCAAGTCAACATGCTTCATGGATTTTTAATTATATGAACTGTCATGTTTTGTCGATCAGATTGCTAAGGTGAAGAAATGTGATAAGTTTTTCACTGTTTTTATAAGACAAAAGTTCTTCATATGATAGATTTAAATTCAACTGGAGTCTCAAACCATCATACTTAGAGCAGTCAGTCAACAAATGATGAACGGATAGCAACACATCACACATGTCGCAAATCGGAGCAATCTTATCTCTGGTAAAAAGATAGGCATGGGTGAGGTGTGTGTGCCCTATTCGTACTCGCGCCAATACAACCTCCACACGACGAGAAAGTATGGAAGAAGGGGGTCGCACCTTCAGTGAAAGACAGGGCATCACACGGCGCAGTTTATTATTCTGCAAAGCATTCCAACAATCCTGACCTAATTTCAACATATGGTTCTTGAACCCACTGAGGACATCAGGAACAGGTACGAGGCCAAAATCAGTAGAAGCTTTTTGCGTTGCAGCCTTGGCTGCCAAGTCAGCTGTAGAGTACGTCAATAATGGCCAGTATTTTTTTGGATCAAAATCCTCCTAGGTCACGGGGCATAAAGATCGTCCACATGTTATTTCTTATGGGAGATTTTTGCTGATGGGACCTAGCTCGAAAAATGTCATGTTTGACACCTTTTTGGGAGATCATGGTGGCCCCAAAAAAATTCTGTTGATTGCTAAATTCATTACTAGTTAGCCTGAATGAAATATATTTTTTGACTTTAGCGGTTAAATACCCCTTTACCCTTTAACAACAGACGGCTGGACGTCAATCTCTAACGAGGCGTTTATGGTTGTTTCTGGGTCGACAAATATCTGAAAATGACTCTGCCGTGATTTTACGAACTAAATAAAATAATTCCCGGGTGGTGGTGATCATCAATCAAGCGAGAACGAATCTACTGTTTCAGATGTAGAAGATGGCGGTCTTACAGAGTGTGCGACAAAAAACACTGTGGAAGTTTTTGAATGTCGCCTATGAAGGTG
>JAMZAV010009189.1:0-25564 GCA_024449915.1 Sweltsa coloradensis | reverse complement strand
TTTTTTTGAAGTGTCATTAAATTGTGCAATGTTATATAAAAATATAGTTGGTCGCGTTGATGGATGAGCTTTTTTGTAAGTTTTTAGTTTGCGTGGTATCTATCAACTTTTGCTAGTTCTTTTTGCGCAACGCATTGTAGGTGATTGTTGTTAAGTTGCTATTGTTACTTGTTAATTGTTATTATATACTTCAAAAAATTCATTTTAAAAACCCCTTTATTCTATAGATTCTGGCAAATTTTTTAAATTTTTTTTCTTTTTAAAAAAAAAAAATATATAAACGTTTGTAGCCCCACCCGTTTGGTCAGAATTGGCCCAAATGTCACAAAAATAAATATCGTACTAAAAATTTAAAAAAATCGTGAAAGTACGATATCATATTCATGAGAAATATTTCTTACCCAAAAATGTGGCAGGTCTAAGTTCAGAGATTTCGAAGGTCCCCTTCAATTTTTATCAAGATCACATAATATGCCGTTTGCCCGGTAGAGCAAAAAAAAGGCTAAATTTTTTTGGGGGTCAGTGAAATTGAAGTCTTTGCTTTGCTCATCCAATTAATTAACTTTAAATAAGTTTAAATTTAAATTTAATTTAAAAAAAAATAAGTATAATAGGCCTACATGTACAACTCTAAAAGTATCTATAGCCAGTCGTCAGGGCTGAGGAGGCACTCAGGAGGCAGGACTGGATAGACCTACTTAACAGTATATTCAATTAAAAGTATAAATTAAAGTTGCTTGATCAAAATTAATAAATTAATACTAATCCTGATACTGGATACCGGGTATGCATTTTTTAAACAAGTGTGTTATTTTTTTTGATACTAATGATTAAAAGTCAGATTTCCTGTAA
The DNA here is from genome assembly GCA_024449915.1 of Sweltsa coloradensis. NCBI lineage: Eukaryota > Metazoa > Arthropoda > Insecta > Plecoptera > Chloroperlidae > Sweltsa > Sweltsa coloradensis. The sequence continues at coordinate 24,712 of JAMZAV010009189.1, read as the reverse complement.
TGTGTACTCTTTTGTCATCATTAGTACCGACTTACTTTAAAAATATCATTTGGAAATTACCGCGATCAGTAACATTACCAGTAATATTCCCAATTTCAATGTTACCGGTAATTTTACATCACTGGGTAGGCCTACAGTATTAGATAGTAAGCTTCAATTTTTAAATCTAATCTGGGACCTGATAGTAGATCAATGCCGTCAAGTGCGGCTATATCACTTCACTCATTATTTCACTGTGTCAATTTTTTAACATCTAGACACTTGTTATTTTCCACAAGAGGGTAGGGCCTCACGATTGTTCGATCACTTAGTGCTGTGGCTGGTAGGTGACTGTTGTGCATCCAGCTCTTACAAGCTAGGTCTAGGCTACTTATGAAAAACCTCTTATCCTATAATAGGCCTATCAATTTGAGGAGTTTTAGGGTGATGATCCACATCTGATGACCCGGTATCAATAATCATATATAATGGATTAAAAGTCAAATCACTACTTTTTTTTAATACTAACACATTTTACTAGGCTTAAATACTAGGTAGGTCTACCTGTGGACAATCTGCTAAGTCAGGGTTTTCCAAAGGGCTTCACCACTAGAACTAGTACATGGGGCGTAGCAAGGTTCTACCCTTTCCCTGACTCAGAGATTGCTGACCAAGACCGTACTGTGTTTTGAGGAATTCAGGATGAAAGATGAACATGGTTTTACACAGTTAAAAGACGTGTTTCAAACATGAAGAGAATGCCTTGTTTATTACACATAGAATACTGAAGTCTGAATAAGACTGTGTGTCTGACTAGCGTGGTCTCGAACCCTGGACTCCCAAGTTAATGACTAACAAATAATGACAAGCGTTCACTTATGTTGCCTGCTTACCCGATTTTACCACAAGCTTGTTGGTGGCAACACTGTCCAGTCCTTACGGTTCTTTAGGTGTCTCTTCTCTCCCGATGTCCAAGGTGTAGGTCCCAAGTCCTGGACTCCCGCCGAGGCGGGAGCCTCGGTAGTTCTTACGTTTTCTAGCTCTGCGCAACTTCTTCTTTCTTGTACAATCCCCAGTCTGCCTCAATCCCTCTCTGACCCATCCTTAAATACTTGTCCCAGTGGTGTTTATGTCCTAATTATTCAGTAACGGAACGTTGTTGTACAACTCAGCGTTCTTGGATAAAACAACATGGTTTTAACTTTCGTTTCCATAACTCCAAAGCTCAGCACAACTATCGAGGTCACACCAAACATACTGTACATCGGTTTTCATAACCGCTGGCAACTATAAACAATAATCCTTGATTCCTCCACCAAATATTCCAAATCTTCTACCTTCCTACATCTCCCCTCCCCAATGAAATCTGCCCTCAGATTGTTTATCATGCACACCCTTTTCCAAAAAAACGTAACATGTACAATTAAATACAAAATATACGTAACCATTCAATGAAAACAACGCTAACCAAAGCTAAAACACAGCTTTACTCAGACTTACTATACCATTGAGTTATAAATAGTACTGGACTATACAACAGGGACATACTAATAAAAAACTTGACTCGAATCAATAATGCCTTCTATACCTTAATCCAGGAGTATTAGAATCTTTAACACATAAAAAAAAACTCTGGAAACATTCTAAACACAAGCACCATAATGATTAAAACCACAAACAAAGTATAACCATAAATACACTTGCTTGTGTACAACATAACATAATGCATATGCATTCAATAATTTATACAATCCAACAATTACGCCATTATTAATATTAAAACCCTTTCTTATTAAAATTCGAAGTTTTCCTGTCAGGACCTCTATTTCCTCGCTTGTTATTTCAATTTTGAAAAATGGCAATCTACTTCTTCCGACATGTGACAAGTTGATGTACTCCACATTTTACATCAAGGCGTCGCCGTTTCACGGACAGTCTCCACGGCCATCAGCGATATTCCGCAATTCATAAAACAATCGTCAGTAACGCATCACAAAGACAACTAAAACAGACAAAAACAAACAACAGCAGATACTGTAACTACAGACCAACTAGGGTCACACACATTGTTGACGTTACTACAATATCGGTCACGTATATCAAACACATAGCAAAAGTTAACACCAAATTGGAAAGTAAACATGACAATCACTAAAAGCAATGAAAAATGTTAAATAAACAATCAAAACAATTTCTACAAATCAAAATATTCATTGGTCAATTAATTAATTAATTACTACTTATATAATAAAGTGACTAAAAAGAAGGTCGGAACAATAATTTATAAGAAACAAGCAAAAAATGAATTATTTACTATTCACAAACGAAAACCAATGTTCGCTTGAACACAATTATAATACAATTCAATCCATTGAAGGTAAAAATACGGAAAACAAAACATAACGATTCATTTGAAGTGCAATAACCTACAAGTATGAAAACTTACAGTAAATATATTTAAAAAAACAAATAATTTCACAGCAACTAATAATTGCTTTAACTTATCTTTTCCTATTGAAATCTCAGAAATAAAATTTACCAACAAATACATTCGTCTTGTAATGTTATCATCAGGTTAAATTCACACACGTGGAAAACTCTATCTTTCCAAAAGGAATCTTGTACATTAACAACTTTGTTCAAAACCACCAAAAACAATAATTAAAATAGTCAAACTTAAAGTCACATCTTAAATTGAAAAAATTCAAAATCCTAACATCAAGATGCAGACAAACAAACTCATAAACCAAGGGATAAGGAGAACAAACACTCAAAACATAGGGCTCCACTACCCCCTTTTCAACCACTTATTGCTCACCAAGTGCTCATTAATACACAAAGAAAATCACGAGTACTCAAAATTAAACTTCAATATTTCAAATTCTCACTTTTTAAACATTCTTATACGTAGTCTGGACAGCAAACGTGAGGACACGCGCGTAGCCACCTAAACCGATGAGAAAATCACGCCCAAGGAATCCACCCCCCGACTGCACGTAAGGGCTTATCATGAGCAAACATCACCCTCACAACTAGACTACACTACTAGAGGCAGATGACCCCCGACTGCAGTAAGGCCAACCCTTAACTACCCACCTATGGTGAGTAAAACCTAACCTAAACAGAATGCCCCCCCGACTGCAACGTTAAGGGACAATCTCCTATTAAACTCATGGAACACAACTCCATGAATCAAACATGTTAACGCAGGACCCAACACACCCTCGTCAATCTCCACACAACAGGAACACCAGTTCATCAAGACGGAGAGGACTATATCCTGTCGGTCTCCCTAAAGCTTCTCAAAGCCCCCCCCCCCCCCCCCGTGAAAACTACCCCCCAACTCACCCCGGAGACACCTGCAGACCCAGCATCAGGCATTCATCAATATCGTGAGCGACCCATCACTCAACCCTGGAGACCTCAATCAGCACTCCTCAATATGTGAGCATAGAAAATCGCTAAAACTGACAAAATCACATTACTGCGCGCAACAAAACAGCAAATGTCGTGCGTTTTATCCACAAAAGACACGCTACACATCACTTCGAGGTATCACCTGCCCTCTTACTCAGGTGTTTCTCATACTCTGTGAGTGACATGAACTTACCCCGGAGACCAACCAGCTCTCTCATAAAACGTAAGCCCATGTAAAAAACGGACGAGAGGGAAAACCCCTCGTAAGAAACTCCAAATGGAGTTAATTCCCAACCTCACCCAAGAGGTAGCTAACCCTCCTACATCAAACTCTTTTCGTGCCTCTACTCACCCCGGGATACTTGCACAAGCCATCACTTACGTAGCCTACAAAATGTCCCTCCACTACAGAGGACAATTATCCCTTTTAAACTTTGAGCCAAACCACTCACTAATGCAATTCTTTTTTTTTTTTTTTTTTTTCCCTTCTTCCCCTTTTTTTTTTTCCCACACACACACATATAGACTTATACACAAAAAAACAAACTTAAAGCTAGTACACTGAAAACATCATCTGGAATAATACAAAGCTAAAATAAAGGTACACATGTACATGTGCAAAAACAAAACGAGCTAAATATAATATGTATCATCGCTAAATCAGAACTTTGCACATCTATGTCCAATATCTAAACAAAGATGCCAGCAATATTTACAATCTAAGCGAAACCTCTTTCGAACCTGTTATGTACATCTTCAAACATAACCTAAACACCATGACTAGGAACACTCATGTTCCATACGTACCCTATATGGCAAGAAGATACACACAAAACTCACAACGTTATGCGAGGGGAAAACTAAATTTTATGTACAAAATGCCCCTTTTGCCAACATACACCGAATTCTAAAAACACATCAAATACTAAACATTCGTAAACCTAAAATCACACTTGAAGAGGTCGTAGGTTACAATCAATCACACATCAACAAGCCTCCCTCAACACGCCTGACTGTGCGAGCGTCTCGACACATCAGATCTCTCCGATGGAAGGAACAGCAGGAACGATTAACGGGCGTCGAACCCGCGTACCCCAACCATCCAACAGATTTATAGTTGCAGTAAGACTCATGTGGCATCAAAAAGTTTAAACTTTACCAAACCACGTATCCACACAATCCTTTCCAAAACAAAAAGTCAAACAAATCATCAAACTACGCCCACATATACATACGAACACACCCACACAAACATTCACTCATACACCCGTACACACACTAGAACTGTGTAATAAGAAGCAATAAATGTCAAGCTTAGAATTTATGTGTACATCACAAAAACTTAAACTACCAGTAATTCCCATTATTACAACGCCTGCTTACAGAAACATTATGTTATCATCGTTATACAATGTCAAAACACAAGCTTCAACCAAGCTTATAAAAACTGCTACCGTAAACTCTTACACAGCAATTACTTAAATATCTTCACTTACATAAGGTATTTCCATATTAAACAATCGCAAAAAAACAAAACAAATACAAAGCGCCGTCACTCATAAACTTTGAAACAATTACGATATTTATTATGCTTCATACGTGAACGGACCAGGCGGTATGTAATTCACACTCAGCACAACATTCACACTAGCAAGCACAAATCCCTGATTTTAACAAAAATATTTACGCATGTCAAAACATCTGAAAGCATTTCCTAAACAAGAATAAAGCACTACACAAACAAAAAAAAAACATACTATCTTCCAAATAAAATAACTGGCCTATCGCACACAAAAAAAAACTAGCAAATCTGTTTTAAATCCAAATTAATATGTGCAATCGCACACAAACCGCTACCCCAAGCTATGAACCTTGACCCCAAACCCATTACTGTCGCATCAGCAGTTCACACAACACAACTATTAAATAATAGCATTGACACGAGGTGTGCAAAAAAAAAAAAAACCTCAAGTTCACTAACAGGCGAGTGACAAACTGTCGACAACAGCAATAAGATCAATTAAAACAAAAACCTTATTGTCAAAGAATGATAAGCCGGAAATGCTAGAAACATGCAGTTAGCAATATACAATGCGACCGACTCTTTCGCCGCATAACACGTGTGTCAAAAAAAAAACTATCCATATCCATGCCGATCAAAATTTCAACAGTGAAATTACAAATTTCAAAATTTCAAATTTCCAAATATAGTTTTGGTTCTTAACCTAAAAACACCAAAATAGAAGTTTTCACCGTTCACCGTATCAACGGTACTGGTACCCTTACAATAATCAAAATTATCACAATCAAAAATTTAAACTCAAAATGTTGAAAACCAAAAATTTTCTTAAAAAACAGTTTTGTACTTAAAAAAAAACTTTATCCAAGGCACCCTCTTATGTTAACAATACAAGTGACACATTGTTATCTTGAAAAAAAAAAAAAATTAAAAACATTTTAAAAATTCAAAAATCACCCAAAACACAGTTTTAAAACCACCACCATGTAGCCAACCGATTATCTACGTAATTAGTTCAAAATCATCATAAATCACGGCATAAATATTTCTCAAAAACAAAGCCAAAATTTCAAAAATGGTCAAATTGCCCAAAACACAGTTTTGCCCATAAAATAAAAGTACAAACCAGGCGCGTCCACCATGTAGACAACCGATATCTACGAAATTACTTAAAAATCCTCACAAATCACAGCATAGGCCTAAACATTTCTTTAAAAATAAAAATCAAAATCAAAAAAATTTCCCAAAAAATCCCCCAAAACACATTTTGGCATAAAGAATACCAACAAGGCGCCCCACCATGTGGGACCATCTGCTAAGTCGGGTTTTCCAAAGGGCTTCACCACTAGAACTAGTACATGGGGCGTAGAAAGGGTTTTCTACCCTTTCCCTGACTCAGAGATTGCTGACCAAGACCGTACTGTGTTTTGAGGATTCAGGATGAAAGATGAACATGGTTTTACACAGTTTAAAAGACGTGTTTCAAACATGAAGAGAATGCCTTGTCTATAAAAACTATAGTCTGGTTAACTCTAGGACTGGCGGCGGAAACCGAGTTTTGCCACGCGAGACGTTTTTGCCGCCGAGGAGCGGGATAAACGCGTTACATTTTGGACGCTCCTCCACGAGAAAGGATCGAATTTTCCCGAAAAAAAAATACCCGACCCGAAAAAAAATTGCTTCCGGGTCAAAAAGTGGGAAAATCGCGAAAAAACACCGTTTTTTTGGCATTTTGTACTCGCGGTTGCCGCGCCCAAAGTACGCTTCGCGCCCAAACGTCGACGGTACCGAGTGTTCGAAATGATACCGGTACGAGTAACGTGAAGGGTTCCGGACCAACTCCCATACTTTGGCCGGGCGACGAAAAACATTTCAAATTTTGAAGCAAGGAAATTTTAGAAAAAACGGATATATTATTTGGAGCTTTCCCCCAAAAAGTCGTTTTTTGTTTCAACGTGTACACAATAGAATAAACCTCGGTCAATGGAGCACATTTTTGAAAAAAAAAATTCATTCTCTTTTTATGGGACATTTTTTGGATTTTCCGGGTTCCAAATTTGGAAATTTTTGGGTTTACGGTAGAGCCCCAAAGTTTGCCAATTACAAAAGCCAATGAATTGGGTAACAAGTTTTTAAAAAAATTGTCCCCACTTTCTTTTCAAAATGCGCAAAAAAAAAATCCCAAAGTTGGACAATTTGAAAATTTTACAGTGTAATTTAAAAAAATTAAAAATCGCCTTCTCTTGGTTTGATTTCCGCTAACCGAGGCACATTAATGTAGAGGAATGATAAAGGTATTTTAATAAAATTAGTTTGAGAACCTTGGTTCGAACCCCGGATCAGTGATGCCTTCGAATACGATTCTGGACACTTTTTTACCTTTTGATTTTTCCTTTAAAATCGTAAAAAGTATGGTACACATTTTTTCTAAAATTTAACGGATGGTTATCCGACCTAGATTGGACCTTTGCGATAATCGTGATCCCCAAACATGACCCATTTTGTGGCTTTTGTTTACACGTTATGGACCTGACCAAAATAGTCGTGCGTGTTCGTTTTGGCTTCAAACTATCCTATTTTTGTTTTCTCACGGTTTTGCCGCGCCCAAAGTAGGCTTTGCATCCGAACACCGACGACACCGGCGCGTTCGAAATCTTTCAGGGTACAGGCACCGTCAAGGGTTTTAGGACCGTTCCATTACTTTGGCCGGGGGCAATGATGAAACTTTTTGAAATGCGCGTAATTCGAAAAACGTTAAATTTGCTTTTTAAATAAAAAATGTTTAAAAAATCCTGAATTTTCTAATTCACTTACGGCGAGTGTGAAGTGCCCGTGCGGAGTTAACGCGGGGGGTCCGGGACGGCAAAATGTGTCCCGTTTTCTTTTTTCGGACATTGTTTGGATTTCCATTTTCCATTTTTTTAAAATTTTGAGATGCGCGGTAGAGCCCCGAGGTTTGACAATTCCGAAAGCCAATGAAATAGCAAACGGGTTAAAACCAAAATTGCCCCGATATTTCTTTCCGATTGCGAGGGAAAAAATTACAAAGTTGGAAATTTTTTAACATTTTGCAGTGCAACTTTAAAAGTTTAAAATTTTGGTTTTCCTCGGTTCGATTTGGAACGACAATAGCTCGTTAATGTAGCGGAAGAATAAAGGAATGTAAATAAAATTGGTTTGAGAACCTGGGTTCAAATCAAGGTTATAGGTGGAAGCCTTCGAGTTCGGTCCGGGACATTTGCATTCAAGGTCACAAAAAGCACGGTAAATATTTTTGTTAAATTTCACGAATTGTAAAAACCACTGTATCCGATCTTTACGGAAATTGTCATACCAAACATCACGTTTTTGGCTACGTTTGAAGGGTAGACAGGGGGGGAGACAAGATTGCAATGCGTGTCCGGTTTTGCATAGAAAAATCAACATTCTTTTACACATGCTTTTTTTGAATGACCTAAAACGGGCCCTATTTCGACTTTTCTGCCCCTACCATGTTGGTCTCATTAATTTCTAACCAGATCAATCTTTCTAAAAAAAAATACTTTTACTCCTTTTTTCGAATGTCCTAAAGCGCCAAAACGGCACTCAACGTGGTTTGTAAAACCAAGGCCGATAAAAAAACGTCATTTTTCGTATGCATGCAAATGAAAAACGTCATTTAACGGATATGCCTTCAACGATTCGATTCCTTTGTTGACTTATAAAATACGTCTAAGGTTTTTGGGGATACGCCCAACAACAACTAACCATTCGTTTCCAGATCCTGGGCGCAAAAATCGCACATTAAAATTTTGAATACTCTCGTCAGTGAATTTTTTACGCTAATTTATACTGATCACAAACATATTAAAAAAGTGCGTTCGTAAGCTTGAAGAGGCTCCCTACAGTAGATACAAACACTTGGGGGCCTACATTATAAGAAATCTATTTTTAGCTATGAAGTGATGTAATAAGTCAGGCATTGAGTCTGGTTGAAGTTGGGGGCTCTGATTGGGAAACTATTTTTTAAATCCAGTAACGAATGTCCATATAAAACTCCAGCATATGCACATGCACATCGATAACATCATGACATAGAAGCGTTTAGACAGCCTTTGTGCAATCGAGACAGCATAGACTTCCACCAACAGTGGGTTGCCAGGTGCAACCAAAGTATCGAGACGACAAATTTTAAAACTTCCACTAATAGAAATAAATGTTTCGTACTAGCGACTTCCTTTACGGTTGGGCAGTGGCGGGCTTTGGGGGGGGGGGGGGCAAGTCAAGTCAACGAACACGACGAGGGAATCGAGAGGACAAAGTGGTGAGGAGTGTTGGGGGGGGGAGGAAGTCGGAGTTTTAATAAAGATACTTATTCGGGGGAATTATTAAACTATTTCCAAGTACGAATCCGAAATTTCGGGATTGTTTTGTGTTTTGGACAGATGCCTCTGACCTGTTTTTTGTTGTGTGTGTGGGGGGGGGGGGGGGGTGTTTTGGAAAATAATTAAGGACTTTCATTTGATACTTCCAAGCAATTTAAATTTTGAAGGCGATTCCAATGGCGCCAAGGGGGGCTGCAAACAAGGTTACGGCCCTACACCTAAATTAGTTTCGTTTCTTTAAGTGGTTGGCATTTTTGGAAAATCCAATAAAACAGATTCTTTTATAAACTTGGGAATTTCGTCCGATCGGTTCATCCGGGCTTATAGAACTGTATTGGTCAAGCGAAGCAGTGGTTTATTTTGAGGGGTAATTTTTAAAGTCAAAACAGTGCTTAGGGGATTCCGTCAAATTTTGGGGCATTTTCAAAATTTTTTAATTTTAATTTCCTTCCGATTACGTCAGGGGGCCGCCAATTCCCCGAAACACCTTCATTTCACGTTTTCCAAAAACTTTTTTGAATGTCTCAAAATAGTAGTTTGGGCATTTTGTGGAAAACGTTTTCTTTTGTAAATATTTCCACAATTACAGTAACGATCAGTACATCTCGAGCTCTACATACCGGACGGACGAGGGCATAAATTTTTATAACCCGGAAAAAGTGTCCACGGAAAAAATTTGTCCAGGATTAATGAAAAATTGCAGTATGTCTTGGGTCCTGTCCAATCTTGGGCCTTTCGGAATCCCGCGCGGACGAGGCGGAAAATTTAGACTTACCGTAAAAAATATTTTGTCTCGGGGAATTGTCCCACGGAAAACATTTCTCCACATTTAAAACAAAAGGCGTAAAAATTATCAATTTCCGAAAATCATTTTCAAACCGTACTTAAGGGCCCGGGGGACAGCGTCCGGCGGGCGTACTGAAAGTGTCCCCGGAAAACAAATTTTTTCACAGGTCTTCGGATAAACGACAAACGTCACCACCCAAAACTATCGTATCGCGGCCGGTACGCGGACCGATTCGCGATTTTGTCGCGTCAACGAGGTTTCAAACTACGAGGTATTCCGAGTAAAGAAAGGGTTTTCCAACCCCCCTTTCCCCGTAGCGGCTTCAAGCCGCGCTTGCGCGACTTGTTTATTACACCCTAGAATACTGAAGTCTGAATAAGACCCGTGTGTCTGACTAGCCCTGGTCTCGAACCCTGGACTCCCAAAGTTAATGACTAACAAATAATGACAAGCGTTCACTTATGTTGCCTGCTACCCGATTTTACCACAAGCTGTTGGTGGCAACACTGTCCAGTCCTTTACGGTTCTTTAGGTGTCTCTTCTCTCCCGATGTCCAAGGTGTAGGTCCCAAGTCTGGACTCCCGCGAGGCGGGAGCCTCGGTAGTTCTTACGTTTCTAGCTCTGCGCCCAAATTCTTCTTTCTTGTACAATCCCCCGTCTCCCTCAATCCTCTCTGACCCATCCTTAAATACTTGTCCCAGTGGTGTTTATGTCCTAATTATTCAGTAACGTAACGTTGGGTTGTACAACTCAGCGTTCTTGGATAAACAACATGTTTTAACTTTCGTTTCCATAACTCCAAGCTCAGCACAACTATCGAGGTCACACCAAACATACTGTTTACATCGGTTTCATAACCGTGCAACTATAAACAATAATCCTCTGTATTTGCACCAAATATTCCAACTCTTCCTACCTTCCTTACATGTTGACATGCATGTTGCATGTTGACCTTGGGATGGTTTATCTGCCAGTGGCACTAATGTTTCATCTGATATGTTCCAGAGTTGACGCCAGAGCAGCAGAAGCTGCTAATCGACATCCGACGCCGGAAACAGGAACTTCTGCTGGAGATACAGGTAGGCTTGTCTGACCAGTGTGGGTCTGCTCAAACCTGAAACTTTAGTTACAAATAGAAGAACGAGGTTAGGCTTCCTACTTAGCTGATTTGCAGAATGAACCAATTAATTATTTAACGACGTGGATACCAGTTTAACTCAAAATCAATTTGTTTGATAAGGTCCGACATGATTTTAACCCAGTTTTGAATCTGCAGGCTGGTAGCTAGCAGTCTTGGGCACGTTCCCCCAAAAAAGGAACTTTGAAAAGTTAAGTAACTTCGGCCTAAAAAGTAATAAGGAACTGAGACGATCCTTGTTCCTCAAAAGGAACTAAGTTCCGTTCACGTTCCTTATACCACAACTGATTTAACTACCGGCTTCTCTGGCATTGATATTTGCTGTGGCCAGCAACTTTCAAACCATGGACTTTTTCATGCTAGATCATCGCTTGGTTGTTAATCTTAACTTCAATGTAATTGGATGAGCGAAGCGAAGACTTCAATTTCACTTACCCCCATAAAAATTGCTCGGGTGTTTTTTTTGTCTGTTAGTGCGCTTTCTGCTAGGCAAACGGCATATATGCGATCTTAATGAAAATTGAAGGGACCTTCGAAATCTCTAAACTTAGATCTGCTACGTTTTTGGGTACAACCGAAGAAATATTTCTCATGATTATCGTACTTTTACGATTTATTTTTTATTTTTAATGAGATATTTCCGTGATATATTACCTATTTATTATTAAAAGTCTTAGGCATATACAGCATGTTAGTAACATTTTATAAAGACCTAACTATTACATCTAAATAAATGACAAGGTAATTTTATGACATGGCAAATGATACACATAAAGAAGGAGATGGTTATGAACAGTTAACAAAATATCAAAAATATAAATAATAATAAGAAATATAAAGATAACATTGATAATACATGCATGCAAATATCAACATTTTAACCGGTTCTCACTCGAACACCGAAGTTGAGCAACATCGGGCGTGATCAGGGGTTGAGTGGGTGAATGCTAAGACCTGAAACACACGTATACCGCTGGCTAGAGCAGACGAGGGTTTAAAACCTTGTGTGACGGCTTCGTTCTCCTTGACGTCTGCTCGGCAGTCCGGGTTAGTGGAGGTACCATGACTGTCAAAGTTACACCGTCCTTTCCTTTCATCTTGTGCATGTGCAATGATGGACGTCACTTCTTCCTTGCAACTTCTTTGATTGATCTTCTTGAACTTTTTTGTTTTTTTTTTTGTTTTTTTTATAGCTTTTCAATAGGTAGAGGTCCTGAAAATAGTTTTATTTTGTGGGAATTTTGTTTTTCAATTGGAAATTTTGGTGCTATAGTTTTAACTATATTTATCAATTTATAATTTCGTGTAATATTCGTTCACAGCTCGCATATCATTCTAGCCACAAAACAAGTAAGTTTAAATGTACTTTATGTTCAATTGGTGTAAGTTACTACAAATAAATTCATAATTTTTTCTGAACTTTATTTAATAAAACCTTAGTTTGGTTCAACTATACTGCATAAAATATTGAAAATTACACCGTAATTTAACAATATTTCCCATTTTTAGTGCTGTTCGTCGTAAAAAAAATATATTTTGTAAATTTTGGTGTAATTACGGAACTTACACCTATTTCGGTGTTTGGCGGTGATTCAATTTTGGCATTTTATGGTTTGAATTTGATCAATTTATGCTCATTCTATGAAATTAAATGGTTAAATTTAAATAATATTTATAGTTTATTTAGTGAAGTAATGTGCCTCCACGGTGTGGGCTTTATACAAGGGAGAGGGTTAACTCTCTCCCTTGCATAGCGTACTAAAGCGTAGTGAAGTAATGTGCCTCCACGGTGTGGGCTTTATACAATGGAGAGGGTTAACTCTCTCCCTTGCATAGCGTACTAAAGCGTAGTGAAGTAATGTGCCTCCACGGTGTGGGCTTTATACAAGGGAGAAGGCTAAATCGCAATGGATGTATAGCTGATTTTGTTAGCACTTCTCAGTTAACTCATACCGGATGTCTGTTTAAAGTTTCAGCACAATCTGTTCAGCGATTATTATTATTATTATTATTATTATTATTATTATTATTATTATTATTATTATTGATTCTTTATTGACAACAGGGCGAAGCCCCACAAGTGCAATACATTAGACATACATAGGATATACAACACAAACATAAACATATAGCAGTAAGCACAAACTCAAATTAACAAATAAACACAGGAAAAATAAAATAAAATAACAAGTATTATATGCATTGACTTATATAATATAATAGTAGGCCTACAGAAATGTATGGATGTGTGTGAATGTTTGTGATTGTGTGTGGTTGCGGGTGTGAGTGTACATTGTGATGTGGGAGTGTTACAGCAGGCGTGTGCGTGTGCGTGTGCGTGTGTGTGTGCGTGTGTGTGTGTGCATGTGTGTGTGTTTACATTTTTATTTATACATTTATTTCGGGTACAATAACACATCAAGTATGGCTAGTTTAAACTTCGTAAGATTGTTGCTAAATATATCAATACTGTTGTTGAGTGATGCTAATTTGTTGTGTCTTTGTACCCTGTTTAGACAGCTGTTTTTATGTACATTGATCCAGCTTTTATTTACATAGAAAGTGGAAAGGTTCCTTGTTGTTTTGGGTGGTACGTGAATACTAACTTGCTCTATTAGGCTCGTATCAAAAAAGTTGTTTATCAGTTTGTAGAGAAAGATCATGTCAATGTACTGTCGTCTGTCAGTCAGTGGAGTTAATTTACAAGATTTGCAATGGTCGTTGTAGTCGCGTCCGTGGTATTCAATTTTTTGTTGTAATGCACCATAACTTATAAATCTCTTTTGAATTTTTTCAATATTTTCCACTTTTGTAACCTGGTAGGGATTCCAAATTACACTAGCGTATTCTACTTGGGGTCTTACTAATGTAACAAAGAGACGCCTTGTTGTTTGAAAAGAAAATTCTTTTAAACAGTTTTGTCTTATCAGACCCAGAAGTTTGTACGCTGTAGGAAGATTTGATTCAAAGTGTTTTGTTAAAAGATAAGTCACTCGCCATGACTACACCAAGGACCCTGATCGAGCTTACATTTATTAAGTTGATTCTATTGAGTTGATAATTAGAATAAATGAGGATTATTTTGTTCGAAAAGGTAATACTACTGCACTTTGTAACATTTAAAGTTTAAGTTTCCATTGACTACACCATTTCGACAAACTACCCAAATCCATTTGTAGGTGAACACAGTCAAGTTGGCTATTAATAGTTTTGTAAATCTTGAGGTCATCGGCATACATTAAACATTTTGAATATGAAAAACAGCTGGGAATGTCGTTGACGTAAAGGGTAAAAAGTAGGGGCCCCAGAATTGACCCCTGGGGCACCCCGGAAGTGACAGGTTTCGATTTTGACTTCCTTTCATCCAGGACCACGGACTGGGTTTGGTCGCTAAGGTAGCTGGTCAAGAGTTTGTGAAGTTGCACAGTGATTCCGTAGCCCTGAAGTTTCAAGAGGAGTAATCTGTGATCCACGCTGTCAAAAGCCTGCTGAAAGTCAGTGTAAATGGCATCCACTTGTTTACCCTCATTGAAATTTTGTGACAGGTCGGTCGGCTGATTTTCGACGTACTCACATACCTTTACCAAAAATATTCCTCACCAATTGATAACCATTTAGCAACCAAGGTTTACATAACCTTTTAATAACCAATTGTAAACCAATGTTTCAAAATAAACCACTGCTCAGAAAGTTTGTAAACCAATTAATAACCATTTGATAACCAACTGTAAACCAATTGATAACAATGGTTTATATATAATACCTTATAATAACCATTTGATAACCAACTGTAAATTAATTGATAACCAACGGTAAGGAACACTAGCGCGATCTAGTAGTCACTCAAATAACCAAAAACAAATTAGATGACGGAATCAAATTTTCTAAAAATTAGTACTTTCAACGACTTTAGGACTTCAAATTACACATGTACATACCTGGGAACAGATACACACTAGATGGAAGAGGATTGAGATTGTTAAATTTTATTGGTTTCTATCGGACTCGATCCCTGGACTTCTTACTCCATAGCTCGACGCTCTCTCCAAGTGGCCACGGAACCTGTGTCAGTGTGAGCGCGCAGGCTAGCTCATAAGGTATAGGGTCACGCGCTTGTATCGTATACTGCAGAATGCAGAAAAACAAAACCTTTTCTGTATAATGTTACAATGAGTTTGTTTACTTGAAATCTGCTTTTCTTATTTGTGAATTGACGACTGGTGATGGGCTGGGCGCTAAGTCACGTGACGAGAAACGTGGGATAAATCCTCATTTCGCAAGCTGACGCCTGCTGAACGGCGCAACACTTATCACGCTCTAACTTTGTTTCCATTCGACATTTGGGACAAAACCCTTAGAATAGTATGTAGCAAACATATCATTTTCTTCTCATAGTGATTATCTCGAATTTTAGACAAAACCGTAAATTTGGTATATCGATGTACGTATTATACATGAAAAAATATCAAAGATTATAACTTTTCTCATCTTCAATTGACAAAAAACTACTGTTCGGATTTCGACATGATATCTTTTTAAATATGCATCAGACTAACAAAGAAATAAATCAACTTTCTAGATAGAAAGTGCACTGAACGAAAATTTACAGCATAGAGTAATATGCAGAGTGTAGTTTTTTCACGGCTCACCCGCACGTCAAAAGTGCGTATTTGTTATGAAAACACACACCTTGCATATAAGTCTATGCTGTGAATTTTCGTTCAGTGCACTTTCTATCTAGAAAGTTAATTTATTTCTTGTCTTAAGAGTCAGATGCATACTTTGAATGAGGTCTTGTTGAAATTCGATTGAAAGTTATTTGTCAAATAGAAGTTGACAAAACTTATAATTTTTAATATTTTTTCCATGTTTAATACGTACATCGATATAACAAGTTTACGGCTGTGTCTAAAAATTCGAGATCACCACTTTTAGAAGGAATGATATGTTTACTATGTATAATTCCAAAGGTTTTTTCCAAATTATGAATAGAATAAAAGTTAGAGCGTGATAAGTGTTGCGCCGTTCAGCAGGCGTCATCTTGCTGAATGAGGATCTATCCCACATCATTCCGCCACGTTGCTTCGTGACGTCAGGGGGCGGGTAAATCACTAGTCGTCAATTGTGACCTCTTATCAATCTAATATTGTTTTTTATAGCAAGAATGCAGAGCTAGCTTTCCATTTTTATGGAATGATCTTGACAGTGTCTTAGACATTGCTTTTGAGGAAAATCTTCAGCATTATGTAATTAAATATTAGAACAGAGTTTTTAAGGCTATTGTACCACCTCTAGCCGATAATTTGAAAGTCGAAGAAACATGTCTGAAAAGTTTGCTGAATGAAAGAAGGCCTTTAAAATAACAGAAAAAATTGTAAATTTTTTGGGGCGGGACATAACCTCTATATTTAGATTTTTGGACAATAGTGTACACAACAAATCTCGTTCAAAATTAAATGTGAGAATCGGTTTTCTGGACATATTTTCTAAACACCTTTAGCTATAACTTAAGCTATAGCTAAAATAGTTTCTGAAAATAACAGTTGCCGTGTACGATTTTTTTTTGTCAAACGGTACAAACTGTAAAAAAACTCGTATTTGTACCTACCGTTTGACAAAAGAAATCGTACACCAACTGTTATTTTCAGAAAACTATTTTAGCTATTAAGTTATAGCTAAAGGTGTTTAAAAAACTATGTCCAGAAAGCCGATTCTCAAAATTTAATTTTGAATTAGATTTGTTGTGTACACTATTGTCCAAAAATCTAAATATAATTTCCAATAGTGAGGTTATGTCCCGCCAAAAAAAAATCACATTTTTTTCCCTGTTATTTTAAAAGCCTTCTCTCATTCAGCAAACTTTTCAGCCATGTTTCTTCGACTTTCAAACTATCGGCCAGAGGTGGTACAATAGCCAAGCCTGCTTTCAGGACATAGGCCTACTCGTTTAATGATAACAAGCAAAACCGATAGCCAATTGGAAGAGCATCGGTCATGTAAGCCGAAGGTTCTGGGTTCGAGCCCAGTCGGGGCCAATTTTTGCGATAATTGCTATCATTAAACAAGTAAATTATTCTTATGAAATAAACTGTTTTAATAATGTTATGCTGTGCTAGAAAATAATTAGACCTAGAGGTTTGTGTATTTAGACAAAAAATAATGACTTCTAGTTTATGCCATTATTACACAGTGCAAAATACAGCTTTTGTGTTTGTCTTTATTTTAAAAATTGCGTGCATTGCAGGTGACCATGTAAAGATATATTTTTTCAGGTTAACAAAAAATATTGATATAATTGATAAGGCATGTATATTTCCTTCATCATGTTATTGTAAACCAGTTAGTAACCATGGTTGCATATTGGTGACTAGTATCCATGGTGGTTATTTGGTTATGTATTGTTTATGAGACTATCAGAAAAAAGTAATAACCAACTAATAACCATGGTGACCATTTGGTTATTATAGTTTAGTTTACAAAATATGGTTATTAAACGGTTTATTGGATGAGCGTAGCGAGCGAAGCGAAGATTCCATTCCACTTCACTGGAGAAAAAAATCCGGAATGTTTTTTTTCTTTCTTTTTTTTGTATTTTTGTTTGTCTGTGAACACGATTCCGGCTAAACCGATACTCCGATTGCGATGAAATTTTATGGAGACCTTCGAAATCTCTGAACTTAGAACTGCACCGTAGGAAAAATCGATCAAAAAATTATTTCTCTTGAAAATCTCAATTTTACGATTTTTTTCGTTTTTCTTTTTTGTTTTTGTTTGTATTTTTGTGTGTTTGTTAACACGATTCCGGCTAAACCAATACTCCAATTGCGATGAAATTTTCTGGAGACCTTCGAAATCTTTGAACTTAGACCTGCCACGTTTTTGGGTACAATCGAAGAAATATTTCTCATGAATATCGTACTTTTACGATTTTTTTCGATTTTAGTGCGATATTTTCGTGACATTTGGGCCGATTCTGACCAAACGGGTGGGGCTACAACGTTCATATTTCACATGGACATTAAAGTAATGGTGATGTATTGCTTTTTGAAAGAAAAAGTTGAAAAAAATAGCCAGAATCCATAGAAATAAAGGTTATATAATATGAGTTTTTTCGAGGTTTATAATAACAATTAACAAGTAACAGTAGAGACTTTACAACAATACACCTACAATGCATTCACAAAGCACTTGCAAAGGAAAAGTGGTCCCACGCAAACTAATAACTTACAAAAACGCTCATCCATCAACGCGGCGGGACTTTAGCGTTTTCCTAGTAATAACCATGGTTGTCAATTGGTGACCATTTAGTTATTAGTTGAGGTTTACAAATGGTTATTAAATGGTTTATAATAACCATGGTTATCAATTGGTGATGTTCTGGTTTGCAATAGGTTATCAAATGGTTATTTAATGGTTTACAATTGGTTATCATCCATTTCACAAGCCTCTTTGGTGGTTAGTAGTAGTTTACAAATGGTTATCAATTGGTTATTATGGTTTACAAGAAGTTATTATTTGGTTATCAATTGGTGATGAATATTTTTAGTAAGGGACACACACAGAAGAACAGAAAATCCTCAATCGCTCCGCTCCCTGGTCTAATAAACGGGAATGATAACTGGAGTGGCAGACAACAACTGAAAACAAAGGCAACGGGAACAATATTGCCAAACATTTAAGGATTTTGTTTGTGCATCCTTTTCCAAAACAACAACCCTTGGTCGTGTTCGTCTGTCTGTGTCAGTCATACTCAATGACGTACATAAGCTTTGCGTAGCAAAGCGCTAGACGCTCAGTCTCCTATCCTTCCAACCGAGCGCTAGCGTAACAATTTGAAGCCTCTCTGTAGGGAAAAATCACTTCACTGCAACATAGATACTTCATCTAGTTGAATGAACTAAGATGCAGTGGATTATTTGAACGTCGCGGGGATAAAACAAATACGTAAACAAATGGCGGACATTTAAAATTTTGCTTCTATGTGTGAAACGAGAAAAATTGTCATTACTTTCATAAAACAAACCAGAAACCGTCCCGGGCCTAGGCCCAGATAAAGAAAATTATTTATAATACAACAGTGTAAGCCTTTAGTTCCATTAGGCTATAGGACTACATTCAATTAATGCTAACATTACACGTTTGACAAGCCCTAGGCCTCTCCTAGGCAACCCTAGACCTGCACGACCTTGTTCAGACACACATCCCGCACAAATAACTAGTTTTGATTACTAAAAGCCTAATGCAGATAGACAATAGTATGATAGTCCACCAACTTGAATTGCTTTGTTCGGAAATCGGAGTAACTGAGAGATTTGCGGAAGAAAGACTGTTTTTCTTCAATAATATCGAGAAATCGCCATCTTGCGGTTTTGATTTTACACCGCTTGTTAACACAAAGGCTGTTAAATTTAAGGGTACGATACATTTAGACGGCGGTGGGTTTTTCCCTATTCAAGATAGCTTCAAATTGTCATGCTCCCCACGGCCATACTGTGTGTCTAGCGTGGTCATACTAAACAATACTAAACCACAAAAAAACATGGGATGCCATTCATTCACTTCTCGTGATAGAAGTGAAAATAATATGACCTTGCTTTTAAAAGTCCCGTGTTTGAACAGTAACCCCAATTTTTCCTCCCCCTCGTTACCAATAGATTCAAGATGACCAAAAAGAAACCTCTTGTTTACTTTTAACACATATTATGATTTCGTTGAGTTTATTTCAGATACTCTTGTAGCCGCTAATTTTTATTTGTCGAAATCAAGGCCTTTTCGGAAAGCTATCAGCAAGCTTCCCGGACAGAATTGAACACAAATATTGATCACAGTAAAAAGTCTGATTGCCAAACGAAAAGGGGCCGAAGACTGTAAACTTGAATTGTGAATTGAAAAGGGAAAAGCAAGATCTATGCGCCAATGATATTCAATTTTCAGTACCTTTGAGTGCGCTTCTTACGAATTTTTATAAAATAACATTTTTGACCATTTCTACTATCTTTGGTGTAGGCCTACCTTTTTGATTAAATTTGGTATGAATCAATTTCTAAATGGATATACGCATAGATCTAACTTTCAGAGTTATCAGATTTTTACGAGGGCAAGTTAGGGGTAACGAGGAGCGTGAAGTGCCTTAATTCTTCAATATGTCCTGCCTCGTCAAGGTTTTGCTCGGCCTTCGTCTATAAGACCCGTGCAAGGCATTTCCGCTGAATTTTCTACCAACGTAACGAATAGAAAATAGTAAATTAACTTTTTTTTAAAAATAAATACTAGTTTTTGTTGATAAGCTAATAATTGATGGTGGCATGGCAACTGTATCCCGGGCACCCCCCGCAGCCCGCCTTGCATGCGTGCCGAAGGATGCACGTAAGGTGTGGGTCATTGGCCGTGCTTCGTGCGTAGTAGTCCGGATGTTAAAGGATATATATGGGGGATACCTTGCTTTTTTTGATACAAGCAAGACACTTGGCACACGTGTTTTAGGGACCATACCTCAAATTTTGGGGTGGAGCCATCGTGATATCCCGTGCAGGGCCCCGTTATCGCATGTTGCCTACCCCTGCTGGTTTGAAGGGTTGATTAGCAAAAAAATTTCGGTGTTTGGGGGATAGAAACTTGAAATTTTTACCAAATAGGGGTAACATTAGCTTAACATACTGGCAACGGGGAACTTCGGATTCTCCATAGTTAAGGGATGATAGGGGTTTTAATTTTTGGGGGGTTGAAAATTTGATTTTTAATTTTTATTGATGCCCACCCTTGGTGTAATTTTGGGATTTCTACGTTAAGTACTTCCCAAAATCTTCAAACAAAATAATGGTTTTTTAAAATATGACGAGCTACCCCTAATTTGGTCATAATGACCTGTTGAATAATGATCTGAGTTATGAGCTATTTGAAAAATTGTTAAACATAGTGGTGACCACTCTATTTTAAAGCTTAGATGAAGTAGAATAATATTAAATAAATTTCAACATGCCTGTTGACCTGTGACCTTTTTCGTCCTTTATTTGACCTTGATAATGTTTCAGCATGAAGCTGCATGACTGCATAATGTATACTTATAGCACATCCAAATGCATGGGGATATTAACAATTTTTTTACAAAATAAACTCAACATGTAATGTTATAAGGCTGCATTGCGAACGCGTTTTACTGTCGCGTTGATGGATGAGCAGTTTTGTACCATTGAAACTCTCTTTTACTATACTTTACTTCGTGGGTTTTTCAACGTATTTACATAGAATATGAATATACATTTTAAAAGGAGTACCAAGTCCTGGTGGATCGTTATGGTAATAAACCATGAAAAAATTAATAATAGTTAATACGTTGTTGATGTTACCTTATCCAATGGTGAATCGTGGCCAATCAGTGGTCTTTTTTTCAAGTAACTGATCGCTAGTGATCATCATGGAGTAAAATTTAAAAAGGGAAATTTGGTTAGGTCCGCTTTCTTTGGGGGTGAAATGAACGGTTTTTCTTATAAATGTACCAAAATATGACTAGCTAGAAGTATACTGTAGTGTAACGTTAATATAAACAATAACAAATTCAAACCAACAAAAAAAAACAGCTTTTTGAATCGCGCACCTTTTGGGACCATTTCCGAGAGCGCGCTCTCTCTCGCTCTCTGGTGCCGCGGCAGTGAGTACATTTGCTAAATATTTTATGGACCCATCAAGTTAAACAAATTTCTACTCTTTTAGAACAGCCACTCGGCCTCTTGTTCATAAAATCTATGGCCAAAATGCCCAGTCATAAACCCAAGCTCATCTTTGTTTTGTCGTATTATTCCTGTTGAGATCTTGTCCCAAAATTTGGTCTAGTAAAAATGCCGTTTGAATACCAGTCAAAACAGTTTGTAGTAAATGCCCACCTGTAGATGCAAAAATAGTAAATAGGTTAAGCCCCCCCCCCCATCGGACCACTCAATTGCATTCCAAGATTATGTAGAAAGTGTTTTTTTTTTCTCCCTTCCTCAAGAAAGAACTGGGCGTCTGTGCAAAAGCTTAGATATCATCTGGGATAAGTACGACCCAATTAGTCTTTAAATATGAAACGGGAAAAATATTTAGGACACTCGTAACTCCAATACAAAAATTCCCAAAAAGGGTGGCCCCAAAATTTTTTACGTGATTCAGGTAATAAAGAAGTTCATTTTCATTAGGATGTTTGCCTCCCGCATATCAATGACAACTTGATACCCTTTTAGTTACTACCACCATACCAAAGCTACCACTTAATACAGGATATCAAGGCGGGTTGGCCCCAATGTAATCACAAGCAGGGAGACACGCGCATAATGCTACTGATGTGCTAGTCCGTTTCAATCAGCTGTGTTCCGGAAAAGAAATGGTATTGAAGCGCTTTTAAAGGGGCATCTGGGGACTGGAAGGAACCATCAGTATGTCGAAGCACACCATGTTGCGCTTATCTAGGTAAATAACCACGGATTGATTATGTTCTAAAAAAAGGATACCGGGAACCGATTTTAATTATCTACTGGTTACTCTATAGCACTTCCTATGTTCCACGCATTTTCGGGATGGAAACCATTCCTCCTTTCGTGATGGTTATGGGAAAAAGTCTGCGTTCGATGCTTGGAGATCGTTTCCTGATGCTACAAATGGTTTCATTGCCACTATTGTTGAAAAAAGTGGAGGCTGTCATTGAGACTTGGAGAAGTTTGCAGTAGTTTTGAATGACATTTGGGGATTTAATTTGCATTCACGTATCAAGAGCTACAATAACGTACGCTTGAGATACCCCAAAAAAGTGTTATTTTAAATTTTCCCCTTTTTGATGAAACACGTACTTTACCGTGAATGAATGTCGCCCAAAAAACTATTCACCAAGAAAAACAGACAGCTAGAAACGATTCCTCCGACAAAAGACGCCTTAGTACAGCACATTCGACGCTCAATCAATCAAGGAGTACACGTCTGGGATCAAACTCTCTCCCTACAACAACAGCTGCCTTGGCCTTCTGAGTGGGATGGAATATGAAAGGCATATGGATGGGTACCAGTGTGGACCATTCTTCCAATCGCTTCTGAAGCATGTATAGAGGTTTGTACGATGCAGGGTGCGGGTTTCAAGAAAGGATGTGGAGGATCATGCAAGTGTCTCAAACGTTAATGAAGTACACAGCTCTGCCAGGCGTCGCACTTTGTGAGCTTAAGTGAAATAATCCAAAACTTAACAAAGTTGGTTAACTGCCCTAAGTAATTAATAAAGTACTATAATAACAATGGGTGTATTGAAACTTTCTCTTGTTGAATGTTAATCTTTAAAGTTTTACCATAACGATTTACCAGGAATTTGGTACTCCTTTTAAAATGGTAATTCTATGTAAATACGTTGAAAAACGACGAAGTAAAGTATAGTAAAAGAGGGTTCAATGGTACAAAACTGCTTATCCATCAACGCGACAGTAAAAAGCGTTCGCAATGCACCCTTATAACATTACATGTTGAGTTTATTTAGTAAATAAAATTGTTAATATATCACATGCATTTGGATGTGCTAGCCTATAAGTATACATTATGCAGTCATGCAGCTCATGCTGAAACAGTATCAAGGTCAAATAAAGGACGAATAAGGTCACAGGTCAACATGGCATGTTTAAATTTTTTTAATATTATTCTATTCATCTAAGCTTTAAATAGAGTGGTCACACGACTATGTTTAACAATTTTTCAAATAGCTCATAACTCAGATCATTATGTCAACAGGTCATTATGACCAAATTAGGGGTAGCTCGTCATATTTTAAACACCATTATTTTGTTTGAAGATTTTGGGAAGTACTTTAACGTAGAAGTCCAACATTACACCAAGGGTGTCATCAATCAAAATTAAAATCAAAATTTTCAAACCCCCCAAAAATTAAAACCCCTATCATCCCTTAACTATGAAGAAATCTTTAAGTTCCCCCCTTGCCAGTATGTTAAGCCAAATGTTCCCCCATTGGTAAAAATTTCAAGGGTTTTTTTTTCACCAAACACCCAATTGTTTTGCTAATCAACCCTTCAAACCAGCAGGGGTAGGCAAACATGCGATTAACGGGTCCCTGCACGGGATACACGAGGCTCCAACCTCAAAATAAGTAGGGTTTTGGTCCCTAGAACACGTGTGCCAAGTGCCTTGCTTGTATCAAAAAATGCAAGGTCAAGTCTTTAACATCCGGACTATAGCATCGAGACGCCCGGCGGGCGCTCTCGTAGCACGGTCAGGGCTATACTGTAGTCGTCTGATCGAATCTATTACTTGCAGTAAAACAACCCAGTTTACCCGGTCGAGTGTGTGTGACTCTCTCTCTGCGGTATTAGGTTTAGGGTTAGAGGACCGTATCCCTGAAGAAAACGCAGAAAACTTTCTATGAGGTTAGCGTGGGGATCAAACCGTTTTACTTTCGAATCAGAGTCGCGCTCTGCTGAGCCCCCTCTCGGTGGTTCCGGGAAATTCAAACCCGTTGTTTTCAATGTTCCCTTCTGCGCTTGAGG
>JAMZAV010009188.1:0-26415 GCA_024449915.1 Sweltsa coloradensis | reverse complement strand
CCCCCTTTGTTACCTTGAATTCCGCGTAATTTTTAAATTCTAGGTACCTCAACCACTCAAGTACAATATCTCCCTTACAACATTGCATTATTAACGGTTATTTAGAGGATTCTCTAGCATTGTAGTTCATAAAGCGCGTTTCCAATATCTCGTTGAACTCTCTCAGATACATACCCGACTTATCTGTAAATTCAATTCCACCCTCGGCTAATCGTCTCCCTATGTATTCGGTGCTATTCCCTTGATTGCTTCCCCTGTCTATCTCCTGATTTGCTTCAACACTATTAAGATACCCCGCTTCCCTAATATCCTTTAAAATTTCACTTTTAAAAGCTGAGAACTCGTCTCCTCTCACTTGTTTCAATACTTTTGTCTGTGTCGATTATAAAATTACTTTTTTCTTTTAGCAGTCTTATAGGAAATCATCTCATTGCTCAATTTTTGATGAACTTTTTAAATTTCACCGGTAACTTTAGGTTCCAGGAGCAGGGATGTCCAAAATATACGAACAATCATAGGTCTTCCTAAATAAGTAGCCTACATTTTGTATTTCCTTTGGTGGTTTAACATAAAATTTTCTTCTCTTTTCAATTTTGACAATCTTCAAAAATTTCTGGGTCACTTGCAAGTTTTTTAAAGCTGTTTTTATGTTCCGGTTTTGTCCGGTACAACAGTCAGTGAATAATGTTATGCAAGTGTGAGTGCTAGTATATTTCTTAATGTGTTGCAATACGCAAGAGGCAATCTCTTGCGTCCCCCTCAACCCTTCTATCTCATCCCACATGTACATGCATCCATTATTTTCATTGAAGCAATGAATGCCCAAGCTATACACATAAAGGTTTCTTTTGTAGTAAGCCACAGACGTTTGCAATTCTCGCAGTGAATATGACATACTTTAGGCTATTACATCCCAGCAAACACAAAAATGCGCTTTTGTAACTAATCGGTGCCGATTCGTTGCCATCAATGCCAATTTACTGCCGTGTGCCATTTCGCGTGTTTTCATGGTTGCCGAGGGCCTTCAAATTCCAACTCGACACTTTCTCGTGGTTTGGCCCGTGAATAGGGGAGTTTCACTCCCTGAAACTAATGGCGAGCTCTGGGTCGTCAACGGGGAACCCCTTCCCTTTGACTACCTCCCCGACGGCGACGACAAAGACAACACGGACGGATGATGACACAGACGGAGACGACCACGACGTGGGGGAACCTCTGCCCTCCCCATATGCTTGTGGCTGGTTCTGACCAGCACAGGCCTGTCCACCCCTTGTCCCCCCGCGTCATCCCTTACGTCCCTCCCATCGTCTCGATTAGCCAAGTTTCATAAATATGAGACGTAAAGCAATATCCAATCCAATCATGGTTGCCGTCTCGTCACCGTTCCGTTATCAACGTTTCCCCTTGCGTTGCATGAATTCTTGTATTAATAACCGGCACCAGATTGTTACCGATCCGGCACTGTCAGTTGTCTACCAAACCGATACCCTTTAAACGCCGTACAGTCTGCCCTTTGGACAGTAATCCGGCACTCAAATGGCATACTATAACTTTTATTATATAAAGAAAACAAGAGAGATGTTTTATTATATTCATGCTCATTTGGAATACACATTTTGTTATTTATAACTGTTTAGTATAGGTATATTAAGACCATTTATATTGTGTATGCTTGTATACATGTACAATACAGTAATTTGCTAATTTTAGCCAGTGAAACAAAATGAGCAAATTGGAATTATTACTGAAAACTAATCAATCTAGAGTCTAGACCATAAAGAATTGTATGATCATTACTTAATATCCATAATAAATAACCAATCACCATGATAATGAATATATTATTAATTTTCGGTTTGTTAATTAAACAAACATCTGCATCATACAGATGCAGATCCAACATGCAACATACATCAACAAAAAATTACAAAGGAAATTAGGTAATATATTTATTCTTGCATTTAAAAAGCAATTTGTAGAACGTTCTTTTATCACCATGAATTGTTTATGCAGATAATTATGTAGCTTTTTGGGCCTGCGTACAATTTCTCGTGTAATGCGGTTTTAATTGAAAATTGCAACAAACTGTAGAGTACAAACTAGTTTTCACTTTTTACCTACCGAGACGAAAAGATGAAGATCTCTCATGAAGTCATTTAATTTTGGTTGCATGAATACCAATAGATTTAGTACCGTTATCTTTCAGACGTATCATTCAGCATCGCATCGGACAGCCCATAATTTATTTATGCAGATGTACCTACCCCGACCTATATCAACAACAGGAACAAAATTTCGAACATGCGCTTAAAAACAGAACTCGCATAGAATTGTATTATTTACTGCACCCACATTAAAAATACACTGTACACCATTAGTAGAATAATATACTGAACATAATACGGGCACTGATAACCTTAGTGTTGTGTGCCCTAGTAACTAACTGACTATAACACATCCAAAATAGTTAAAAGGCGATACAGATTGGCCACAGAGCAAGCGCACAATAACTACAATTCAGTCAAGTCGATTTGCTGTTGTATCGCCAACCTTCTTCCGTGGCGCAACGGTTAAGGGCTTGGCTTACAGATGGAGAGTCCCTGCTGGATCGAGTTCGAGACACGTAACTTGAAACTTTATAATTACTTGCAATTAATATGTGATGTGTATCCACCTACAGGCTATCGACTGGTGTCAGAAATTATTACGAAATACTTATATAGAACCGACACTATAACAACAAAACTTATTTATTTTAGTTTTTAGTATACATATTTTGCTCCTTGATTGCGCTACAGATAATACGTTGCCGAAAGAATGCCGTTCTAGTGACGAGAATGGGAATTGCATGTGCCATTTGACTGCCGATCGGGTAGCATTTTTGGTGACGGTTTGTTGCCATGATCCGCTACCGTATTGTCAACATCCAAGTGGGACACTTTTTCACCGTTCTGGTGACGTGCTGTGTTAACGGAATGGCATCCCCAGTAAAGAAAACAGGATGCCATTTTGGTGCCGAAGTGTCGATTTGTGTTTGCTGGGATGGTAACTAATGCATGGACCACGGCCTGTAAGTGAAACCTTAAATGACCAATATGGTACCTAGCAATTAAGTTTGGCGACTCAACCAATAGGCCTATGGTTTTGAAACCTAGGGTCTATTATTTGGGATCTTATGCATCTCGGCCCAGGCCTCGGGCCTAAGAGTGAGGTTGGGCTCAAGACGTCGAGGGGGGCCCCCCCCCCCAAGAAGGAAGCAGTCATAAAGGAGGCCCCGTATAGGCTTTGGTCCTAGGCCTACCCTACCATAGGCAAAGGCAAAATTTGAAAAATATTAATGAAATATTTTTAATGATTACTTGGGCCTAGGTGAATGACAAGTAAGGGCTAGCCTAGCCTAGATTGACCTAGGCCCGTCTTAACCTCACATGTCCTAGGGCCTAGCCTAGGCCTTCAATCATAAATTCATAGAACTTACAAGGACTTGACATTGCAGCGCTAATGGATATCCACATGTTTTCTTTGACACGCCTATCCTTGTATTTAAAAGCGAGAGGAGTTTTTCTCCCTGAAACTAATGACTCTGGGTCGTCGTCGGGGAACTTTCCCCTTCCTTTGACTACCTCCCCGACGGCGACGACAATGACAACACGGACGGATGATGACACAGACGGAGACGACCATGACGTGGGGGAACCCCTGCCCTCCCCATACGCTTGTGGCTGGTTCTGACTAGCACAGGCCTGTCCACCCTTTGTCCCCCCCGCGTCATCCCTTACGTCCCTCCCTTCGTCTCGATTAACCAAGCTACATAAATATGAGACGTTAAGCAATATCCAATCAATCAATCAATCAAATCTTTATTATTTAATTTTAATTGGACAGTAAAATGAATCGGGGTCATTAAGATAATGTTAATGAAAAAGTAGAGAGTTAAAAATACTTACCCCCATGCCTTATAAGATTAATGTAAATAACGATTCCGATGTTAATTCTTTAATGAAATTACTCACAACACCGGACATTGAGTCATATTTTGTTTTGTAACTGCGTTTGCACCATTGGTCATCTCTGATGACGACACATTTGGGATTTCCATTTATATCGACATTACCCTCCGTCCTTGCAATTGCAGCTTTCATCTTGCCAGTTTCTTCCATTGACAGCCATGCAGCATCATAGATTGCACTAGATACCTTTTTTAAATGTATATTGTAATGTCTTGTTATCCATACAATGCATGTCTAGAGCAAATGCAAACTGGGATAGCTGAGAGTAGCCTCACCCAGCGGCCACATTTCCATGAACTGCTGCGTCATTCACCCCCATGTAGCCCTCCTTTGCATCATTATCAGATGTGAAGGTGCGAACTTGTGAGCACATTCGACATTTAAATGTCCAAATAGTTTGAAACCCAAAGAAGCGTTCTTTTACCAAGTCCTTATCAAGGAAGGTGCAACCAAAACCCTTGTCATGACGGTCTGTTGGTATTGCACGAAGTTAATGACCAATGTCAACTATCCAGCGTCCATTTTTTTTTGTTACATTCCTCTTCATTTTTAGAGTAAGTTATATTCAGTTCAGGGAAATCGTTCTCGTCGCAAGATGGATCAAGCTTACTCTCCACACAACCTTCATTAGCAAATTTAAGGAAAAGAATGTTTCAATTTTTATTGCAGGTGATCATCAGTATATATGAATAATAATAATAAAAAATATGTTTGCTGTGTTCGACAGATTCTCAAATGAGTCGAGGAGAGTGGTTTTCTTCTGTAGGCCTACACAATACAAAACCTTTAATTTCATTTTCACTGATGGATCTAAAACTGGCTCGAAGGTTTGTTGCGCTTACTATTGTGGCGGCAGTAGTCTTGGTTTTAGACTTTATGACTTGTGTTCTGTTTTTACTGCTGAACTGTAAGCCATACGAGAAGCTTTAAAATATATGAAAAAAGATGTGGAAGCTTCATGGTATGTTCAGATAGTTTAAGTGCACTTCAGGCACTGCACGTCATGTTCTCTACCCACCATTTAATAATTGACATTTTATTTATTTATTTATTTATTTAACGTCTATCCTATTCAGTTATAAAAACTGATTTACAGAGGAGGACAACTAAATAAATCTAATTACATAGATGCAGACACAACAATGAACTACATTTAAGTAAATATTTGAAATAGTAATATTACAACAATGCATTAAATATTCAACAAATTTGATAACAAATAAAAAGGATATTAAATGCAATTTATGAATGAATCGAATATATAAAAAAGGGGGTGGGGATGAAAAGAAAAAAAGAAAAGAAAAAAGAAAGAAAAAGAAAATAAAAGAAAAAAGGAAAGGAAAAAAAAGAAAAAAAGAAAGAAAAGAAAAAAGAAGAAAAAAAAAAAAAAAAACTGATTTATTAGACGATCCCACTCAAACGAATATGAGGTTTGCCAAAAATCAGGAACAGCAAATCAGGGAGTAATCAATCTTTCGCGGAAGAAACCACCGAACGCGAATCTTCATTCTTGTGTTCAACCATCATTCTTGTGTTCAAATCTTGATAACAATTTAGTGCAAAAGATCTTGACTCTAATATATAATTATATCAGATATATAATTATTAAAAATTGTTCAAGTCAAAAACTGATCACAGCAATGATACAGGACACCTAACTCAAGTTGCAAGTTCCACCAGTGGCGGCAACCAGACAATCTAGGCAGAAAAATATCAATTGAAAATACAGTGAATACATCAAAATCAAAGCAATAATGAACAAACAAAGAGAACAGCAAAATCACGAATAAGAACATATGAAGATAAATTAACATTACATAAACATAGAGACAATGCCCCACAAATAAATAATAAAAATCAATTCTTCTTTGTTCTTCGATTCATTATCATTGCTTCAATTTTACTTTTAAATTGTACTGTTCCTAGCTCAGTAAATTGGCTTCTAATATCATAAGAAATTGAATTCCAAAAGGATACTCCTCTGTACAAGAATTACTTTCTTAATGATTCAGAAATTAATTTAGGAACTTTCAAAGAGTTTATTAGAATAGAATTTCTATCACGGATCAACAAATTGAAAAATATTGGGTAAAATACCTGAATACATACCTTTCAATATTTGTATGTATTTACCAGTACGCTATATTTCATTCTTTCCTCAATCGTGAAGCATTCAGATTGTAAATCTTGGCTCATAGGAATTGAATCAAACAGATGGTCAGTTCTCTTCTGAAGTACAACATATTCGGTAGAAGGTCTTTCTGCCCAAACCACTAAACATATATCAATAATGAGTGAATATAAGAATCTACAAGTAACCACAACATACTCTCTGTTTCAAAGCTCTTCATTCGACTTATTATTCCAATTGCTGATGGAACTTATTACATACATATTCATAATGTTTCTTAAAATTTAAATTACAATCTAAGAAAACTCCAAGATATTTAAATTCATATACTCTAGAAATCAGATTACCATTACAATTCAACGTCAAATGAATATCATTCATGCTTCTATCATTAGCCTTATGAAAAATCATAAAATTTGTTTTACTATAATTAATATCAAGTTCCTGAGTTTTAAAACAATCCTCCATCCTCTTTAAAACTTCTTGAAGACGTCTTGCGATCTCTTCAACATCCACACCTTCTAAATAAAAGACCAAGTCATCAGCATATAAATATAATTGATTCCTCCCATTATAGTAGATATATCATCTATGTAAAGAATAAATAAATGGGTTCCTAATATTGATCCTTGCGGTACTCCACAAAATATATTGAATACTTTTGAACTATATTTGCAGATTGATAAACATTTTTCTTTTAAAAAGTAATCCGCCAATATTGATAACAAATAAGGACTTATGTTATCCCATGGTTTTAGTTTTATTAAAAGAGGTAAAAAAGGTACTGAATCAAATGCTTTCCTAAGATCAACAAAAACAGCTCCAACCTTACCATTCCGCTTGTCAATCCCTTTATAGATGAAATCTGTAAATGCTAGAAGGGCACTTTGCGTTGATCTACCTTTCCTAAAACCATGTTGGTTTTCACTTAAACCTTCAGATGCATCCACTTCATGTAATAACCTCATGTGCAAAATATTTTCAATAATTTTCCCTACAATTGGAAGAGTTGATATAGGTCGATAAGAATTCCTATCACTCTTTTTACCTTCCCTTATAAATAGGTGTTACCCTTGCCAATTTCAGCTGTGTTGGGAAATCACCTACAAGAAAGAAATGGGAAATTAGATACGCCAATAATCCGACTATTGATGCGCATTTCTTGAATACTATGCATGGAATCTCTTGAAGTGTTGTCGAGCTTTTAATTTTAAGGCGTTTAATTGCTGAAATGACTTCTTCATTAGTTACCTTTACATGCGGGACATCATCTGTTTTTTTTCTATTTAAATCTTTAAACTTACCAATTTCACTGGAAAAATCTACATCGTTCACAACAAAACTTTTCTGTAACAAACAGCAAAATGTCAGGATTAGACGTGTAGGATACCCCATTCTCTGTCAATGAGGCTATGCTACACTTTTTTTTCACTTTGTTACCTGTCAACTTATTATAAACTGACCATAAAGATTTTGAAGAAATATCATTATCAAAAGAAGACTAAAATGCTCACGCTTAGAAAAACGAATCTGATTATTTACCTTATTTCTAACTTTCTTGATTCCTCCCACGTTGATGGCCTTCTAAAAATTCTGAATTCTTTGCGCAAGTGGTCTCTCCTATGCATGGATTTTCTAATATCTGCTGTTAACCATGGGGCTGGTTTTCCTTTAACTCTTAATTTCAAGGGGGGTGCTTGCTCATTTAGAGTTTCCACGGTTACTTTAACAAACATTTCTAATTTATCATCTGAACTTACCGCCATACCAATTTGGTCAATGGGACCACTTGATATATCTTCATTTACTGCTTCCAATCAACATTCTTATATTTCTAGTATTTACAAATTTAGGAAGAAACTTTTGCTTTTTAATCTTACGAACACAATAAATTAATTCATGATCACATAATCCTACACTT
Source organism: Sweltsa coloradensis (assembly GCA_024449915.1). Taxonomy (NCBI): domain Eukaryota; kingdom Metazoa; phylum Arthropoda; class Insecta; order Plecoptera; family Chloroperlidae; genus Sweltsa; species Sweltsa coloradensis. Next base: position 18,353 of record JAMZAV010009188.1, on the reverse strand, counting down.
ATAAGACCTGACTGAATAATATTTTCATTGTGATTTACATAAACATGATCAATGAAAGAAGCTGACCTATTATAAACCCTAGGAAAAGATTTTATCAACTGTACCAATCCATGTGGTCTAGTGAGAATTTTGAAATGATTTACTGGTAATGTCTTCTTACTCAAATCAATGTTGAAATCTCCTAGAAAAAAACAATTCATTAGCCTCCAATTTTAAATTATTTACTTAACTATCAAAACAATCTGAAATTCTTCTAACTTTACGTGTGGAGCTTTATAAACTGCTGTAAAAATCATTGGTTTTACATTCGGAAGCCAGAATTTAACTGACTGCAACTCAACATCCATCGGAAATTTAACTTTACACTCAACTACACTTGACATGAACTTCTCAGCAATATAAATAACTAACCCTCCCCCTTCCCTTTCCACGATCAAATCTTAGCATTTTATAATTGTCAACAGTAATAAAACCATCTAGAACAGATTCATCTAGATATGTTTCACAGCAAGCAAATATATCAAAATTGTACGTGTCAAGAATAACCCTCAACTGATCTATATACTTATCCAACTTACGTATATTAAGATGTCCAAGCTTCATTCCTTTTTGCAATACGGTAAACCTTTAGCAACATCATCATTACTTTGAGACTCTTCGTCGACATCATGATTAAAAAGATCGGTGTACACTTAGAGGGGGAAATAAACAATTCATACAGTACCATCTCGGCGAAACTCTTCTGTTCTATTCTTCAGTTCATAGACATCTTGAACACCACATTGAAGACACTTGCTGGTATTCCAATTGTCTATACACTTATTGCATTCCCATCGTCCAAGCAATAAATCGAATGTCTCATTGCTCATATTTATACACATTCGATGAAAAAAAGCTTTACATACGTAGCACTCTAGGCTTTTATTTTTATATTTCTTCTGCAACTTACACACGGTACAATACTTAACCATTCTGAATGAAAATGAATTACTATTTAAAATCGAAAAGGTCTTATATAATTCAATAACCTTATTCTGCTGTCAAGAAAGTGTAAACAAATAATATTGACACTTGGCTATAAAACAAAATAACAAACTTTTAAAGTAGCTTATGAGGTCTCCTCAGTAAATTTTAAAGACTTTAAATCCCCACAAATCTGTAAAATAATGAACGGAGTTTACGTCAACTACTAAGTATTATACTATAATAGATATAATACCTTGTCTTAGGTACAAGTAAGGTTTAAAAATGATTTTAAATCTAATAATATGAACTATTTACTTCTGTCAGAATCAAATAAAACTTCAATTGTTTATGTTATTTTCAGCTTTACCACACAATTTGAGTAAAACGACTGATTATTCTGTAAATAATGAAAACTAAAACTTCCTTCAATGTCACTCGTAGTATAATTCTAGAAGATCAAGATGCAGTCAAAATTTGATATGGGTTTCTTGTATTTCCGTGTAAAGATAGAAAATTATCAGGAGATTTTCTAAGCTTGACAGATTGGAAAAAAGACAAAACGCATTGTCGTCAGTCATTGTCATTCAGTTCTTCATGGAGTATATAAATCTTTATTTAAGTAATATTACTTGGTCATTGCGACAATCAAGTTATTTTTTCAGTGTTAAGACGATGTGAATTGATTCATAGGCCTATTATTTTTGTATTCGTAAACCCTTACACCATGCACCATATAACAAATGGGAGCTCTAATTGAAAGAGTGTAAAACAGAAAACCTTTTGTTTAGAAAGAGATGTTCAAAAAGACGATGTTTTAGTTAAAATATTATAATTAATTGATTTCATTGCACTGTGTGTTCTACAAAAAAATGAAAGATTTTCCACAATACACACATTTTTGGATGCGCTATACTGCAGGCCAAAATTATATAATATTATCCCAATAATAACTAAGAATGTTATGCATTGTATATTTGATTTATTTCGCTACAGTGTTTTGCATATCTTACGTCGTACAGTGTGTATTTTTTATTTATATATTCATTATTTTTCATTAGTCTATCAAAGTGATTGATAAAATTTAAATGCATTCTTTGCAACAATGATTTGGTTTAAACTTATTTGTGATATACCTTTTAGGGGGCTTCGATTCCCTGCGTCCTTGTCGGGCATCTAGCAGTTTCTTATCTCCAACGCATTAGCTGTAGCGATAGTGTTTTGTTTATGTTGTGTAGAACATGTATTGCAAGGCGTGCGTTCGGTATTAGCGGCTCCAGCAATACTTCCCCTCGCTCGCGAAGGACGCACACGCGCTAAGAAACCTGACTAGTCCCCGCCTCCTGCTACTTACAGCAGCCGGTAATTTTAACTCCTTTGCTCGACATTTTGACTTGGGCCTACCTTGAACAGCCCTCTTAAGAGTTAAGAGAAAGGGTCACATTCCATTCTATGTCACGAGTAAAAACTTCTGAAACATATAATTCCTAAAAAGTAAAACATTTTTTTGACTCTAAACAAACAGAACCATCCTAAATTGATTGTAGGCGTACTTTCTTTGTGTCCAACATATTGGGCATAACCGTCTTACTGTGACATTAGTATACCATACCTTTGCAAAAAGTCCAATGCCCCTGCACCATTTAAAGGGTATTGCATAGTTAAAACATAGTAAGCGGCTACCATTGTCATCAATGCCACAAATATTTTCATCTTGGCGCCACGGATCACGTTGTGTTCCACAACAACATGGACTTCACAAGGCCGGGTACACCAAAAAAATGTCACAAATTCGTCATGCTCGTCGTCCAGCTATTCATCAAATACCACGTCCACCTCCAAGTTAGCCCTGTGAAACATTATAAAATAACACCGGCCCCCGGGACACACACACCCAACAAATACACAGAGTTCGTTACATACCCAAACCCCTGGGTCAGAAATTTTTTTTTTGCCGCCCAAAACAAAGGGGGGGGGTAAAAAAGTTTTTTAAATTAGGTTTCCTTGCAGGCTTAGGTGTTAAAGTCCTAGGCAAATCTGGCCTTTTTTCAGTATCCCTGAACGCTTTCCCTGATCGCATTTTTCCAAAAATTCCTCTTAGTCAACCAGTATGTCGCAAAATATCTACAAGCAAACCTTTCTTTTCCCATCCCCCATCTCAAATAGGTAAATTTGCCAACTTCTATTTCCTCCCCCAGTTTCCGCTTGATATATTTAGCCAGAGCACCAACCAACACATTTTACCATCACTGTCGGGCCCCACATGAAATTCCCCTAAACACTCGGAATTCTTGATTGCCGACCCATAAGTGGTCATTGACTTTTGAAGTAAAACCCAAGATTTGGTTTCTTTAAATTTAGTTTAGTGCGCTGCTTGCCTTTAAAATCATGATTTCTGCCGGGTTTTTAACAGAGTTACTTTTGAAGGTGTTTTTCCCACCAATAAATCAGAAATTTATAAATTCTTGCGTAGGGGAAGTTTTCTACCCTTGTCTACCCTACCTGCACCATGTGATATTTTACCCCCACAGCTTCACCGATTGAGCACTGCTTTTCAGCCACGCCATTAGATGAAGGATGGTAGGACATGTTTGAGTGTAAACCATTAGTGAAAAAAAATAATATTTTAAAACCTTTTCCCGGAAAACTTTTTTCCCGGAACAACCTCATAGTCATGTTCAAATTTTTGGAACAATATTATTTTCCCCAAATTTCCCCAAAAAAATGCGAATTTTTTTTCCCCCGGAACACATTTAAAACCACCTTTTCCGATAACTATAATTACACCTTTAAAGACACAAAAAATCCGTGTGCAGAAGACAGCTACAGATAACCCCTCTACCACATCAGTTTCCCTGAAACCCAACTTTTGAATCAACCGTTCACCCCACTAACCTGGAAAAACCCCCTAACTTTAAACCCCATTAGCGTTTTCAACAGCAACTCAAAAATAAGCGACATTTCAAGTGATTACAGGTCTTCCCTAATACAAAAAAACTCCAGCTCCAAATCAATAGAGCCTGACTGAACTGACCCGCCCGTTTTTTTTTGCATGCCCCGGCACCCGGGCAGGGTATTTTTGGCCCTGGATTACTTTAATTTGGTATTTAAAACCCGTAATTTGGAATAAGAAATTAGCATTTTGAATTTTGAGAGCCTCTAAAATCTTGCATCGTGACAATCCCAGGGTTTTTTACAAGAAAAGTTTTGAACTAGAACAATGTAATAAGTATTATAATATTTTTGCCCAGATTTAGCTTGTAAAATATACAGTCAATATACAAATTATTTTGTAAAACTTTAAAACATAAATCACTTTTATCTACCTGCTTGAAAGTTTGCAAAAACGATGAAGGCCAACCTTTTCATTTATGTAATCCCGTAGCCGTCACTTGGGGGGAGCATGGGAAATAGAGACCCATCAATCGTCAAGTGCTAAATGTGTTCCTTATGTTGTTACCTTAAAGGGGCTAAAAACCCCAAAAAATTTTTTTTTTAGCACGTGTCCTTTAGCACAATACACATTAAAAATGACCTTTTAAAAAAAATTATATCTTGTAACTGGTTTTAACACGAATTTTTTTTTTTTTGATCAGAAATTTTTTTAAAAATTGGTTTTTTTGGAAAATTTCCTAATCGGTTTTAAAAACCTGCTACCTTTTTTGGCCACATAATACTAGAGCATAGTCCAATTAAAAGCCCCTTATAACATGGTCTTGAAATGTCCCCAAATATACCCCAAAACGCAAAAATTGCATTCCAAAATCACCCCCCCATTTGGTAATCAGCATATTTTGACCAAAAACACTTGCCCAAAATTTACAAAAAAAAAAAATATAGGGAAACTTACAAAAAAAAGGCGCGAGTACGCAATAATGGCCAATATTTTTTGGACAAAGGTCAGGGGGCATAAAGACGTCCCCATTTTTTTCTATGGGAGATTTTTTGCCGATGGGACCTAGCTGAAAAATTCATGTTTGACAATTTTTTGGGGAGGATGGTGGCCCCAATAATTTTCTGTTAATTGCAAAATTTTTATATTTTAGCCTGAATGAAATATATTTTTTTGAGTTTAGCGGTTAAATACCCTTAAAGAGAATGTCTGTTCGTCGAGACTGAAAGGTTTTTTTTGCTACTAGAAAAAGCGTTTATGATTCAGTGTTTTTCCCTTTCTATTCCGTCCCACAGTTTTGGATTTTATCTTTTGGTTTTTTAGTTCGTTCAGTGCAGAAAAGGGTTTGACCACTAAAGTGGTGCGGGTTTTTCTGGCGTTTTTTTTTGTTTAACTGGTTGTGCTTTTTAATTATATTTGACGGACACCAATTAGGTAAAAAGGGGATCCGATGGGTTAAAAGTTTATAGTTAAAAGGGAAGATATTGCTTTTTTGCCAAAAACAACCATGTAGAAAACAACAAAAAACATTTCATAAGTATTTTTAACCGTCATCTCAAAGATTTACAGATTCAAATTTTCGTCTGGATAAAAATGCCTAACTTTGAACTTATTCTCAGAATACAAAAAGGAAATGCCAACTGGGGGTCGTTCCATGGCAACGGTATTTTTAAAGATGCTTTTGAGGGTAAAAATGCTCCTTTTTTACAGCTAGCCCTTAGTTAAAGAAAAATCAATAAAAAGTGATATCTGCGACAATATATGTCTCACGTTAACCTTATACAAAATTACATATATTACCTAAAACCCAAATTTAAATTTACACTTTTAAAAGCACGGGCCCCACTGTCATCAACACGTTTTAAAAAAAGGAAATGTACTTGAGGCAGCTTCGATATGCCCTCGCCCCCCCGCACCTTTTTACTTCTCCCTGCACCGCACCCCCGCAGAAACCCTTGCACTTGCATCGGTTGTTGTTTTTGCTCAGGCGGAGTGTTTTGTCTGGTTTTCTTCGGTCGGGTCCCAACCCCAACTGGTCTCCACGCTGGCCTCCACAGCACAGGGCGTTGGCTTTTTTTCTTCGGATGTTTCAGTTAGAGTCTTTTATTTTTTAAGAGAAGTTTTTCCGTCCAAGTTGAGGTTTTTTGCTAATAGAAAAGGGTTTTTGTGATTCAGTGTGTTCTCGTTATTCCGTAACGGGTTGTGCAGTTTATTTTTGGTGGTTTTAGTTCTGTTCGTGCGAGATTAGAGGCTTGACACACTATAGTGGTGCGGTTTTCTGTGGGGTTTTTTGTTTTTGTGTTTGGGTTAAATTTTAAAACCTCTTGAAACATGTTGTTTCGTCGTACGGTAGAGTTGTGATTTAAAGTCCAATTTGATTAAAAATCCTTGTCACTGGCTTGTTTCCCCCCAAAATCCCCCTACTGACGAATTTTATTAAGCCAGAGGCGAGACACATACTTAAAATAAATTTGTATTTTCCCTGTGGTAGTGGGAGATTTTAAAGGTTCTGCCCCGCTAGCATTTGTCTTTTTTGTGACAGTTTCTGTTTTATCAAGTACGACCTTTTTGGGGGGAAACGGGTTGGCAGAATGTATGGACAACCCTTCCTTTCTGGCCAGAGGCCCAAAAGGTTTTGTTAAAAACGAGTTTTTGTAAATTACATTAGGGGAAATATTTGCAACTCTTCTGAGATAGGGGCCAAAAAATTTCCAACTCGGCTTTGGCCCGTGTTTAGGGGAGTTTTTTCCCCCTGAAACTAATGTGCGAGCCTGGGTGTCGGGGGGGATTTCCCCCTCCCTTTGACTACCTCCCCGACGGCGACGACAATGACAACACGGGACGGATGACACAGAGGGAGACGACCAGGGGACGGGGGGGGAAACCTCTGCCCCCCCCATTGCTTTGTGGCGGGTTCTCCCAGCACAGCCTGCCCACCCCCTTGTCCCCCCGGTCACCCTTAGTCCCCCTTCGTTCGATAGCCTAGTTGCATAAATTAAAGACGTTAAGCAATTCCCCAATCAAATCTTTGAGATAGCCCCAAGATTAGAACCCCCCTTTTCTTCTCCAGGCGTCTTTTCTTTGTGTTTTTCCCCTGCTCTTTTTGTTTATGAAATACTTTTAGCCACCATCCAACTTTTCCAACTTTACTGGAAAGTCCAAGTCTTCTTCACAAAAATCAAAAAAAATTTTGTTTTTTTCAAAAAAAATTTTTTTATTTTTTTTTTCCCCCCCCCACTTTTTTATATTTCAGACAAAATTCAAAAAGTTTAAAATTAGGCGAAAAATATGGTTTGGTACATTAATATTTTCCAATGGAGTACCAGCCAGCCCCGCTGTTGTGGACAATTTCTCGCATTTTCAATCAAGAATACTTTTTGTCGCAAATTAAATTTTAACACTCAACTCAAACACGTGGGAAAAAAACGCTCAGCGAGTCCCCGAGGTCTTCTATCCGTCTTCCCCTGGTGGCAAGTCAAAAATTAAAATGCACCCGGTCAGCCACCCAGCCAAACTTCTTGGAAATTTTACAAAAACCCAAACCCTTTTACCCCTCTTCCCTTTGAGCCCCCCTCTGAGGACGAGGTTCTCTTTTAAATCTCCTTGTTTTTCAACCAACACAGAGCTGATTGACCTGAGATTTTGGCGGGAGCTCGCTTCACTAGTAATAGCAAAAAGCTTGATTGAAAATTGTAAAAATATTATTTACTAATTGAATAAAACAATATAGATGGTTCTAAAAAGAAAATTTAGATACATAAATTACGTAAATTTTAATTAAAAAGTCAAAGCGGGAAATTTCCCCAAGTTGTGTCAAAATGAATCAATTTATGAGCATTATGTAGATAATCCCTTTTTTTTTTAAAAAGTGCTAAAATGATAGTTTCACAAAAATATTATCCAGCGTGAATTTTCCCTAGGTTTCGCTTAGGAAAACTTTTAATTTGATGGAATACACGGAAATTTAAAAACTAGGATTTTGATATATGTTTTGAATTAAAAATAAAAAAAATTTTCGGGGTTTACTCACTATTAACGCGGCAAATTTGAAAAATCGGAGGCGAAAATGGGCCGGGAAAAATACAAATTTTTTGATGGAATGTGGTCTTTATTAGTTGGAGAACCACTTTGTTTGAAAGCAAAACTGTGTAGCTTTTTCTTTTCTTACACGTGATAGTGTTTGCAATGAACGTTTTTCCATCCTACAACAATGCGATGTAGTAAAACTTGGGGTTTTAAAAGGGTTTTTTAAAATGCTCTTTGTAGGGCAAGGAAATGCCATGCGCAGATTTTTTATTTGGGACTACCAAGCAATGTTTGGAATTACCACATGGGTACTATTTTAAAATGTTTTTTTTGCTTAAACCTGTTACTTCAAAAAAAAACATTTTGTGCTGGAAAAAAAAAGGTTTTCACACTTTTTAGAGGGGCCCTAGGGCAATGCTGCTCCAAAACGCTTTTCAAGAAGGAACGTTTTTAGATTGAGGGGTCACTCCATTAGAACTTCGAATAAATTCCACAAGCGATTTAGTTTTCGTACACAAAAGGGGTGAGACCAGAGGGTCCCCATTTTAAAAACACTTTGGGGAAAAAAGTGTAAGCAGAGAAATTGAAAGAAAATTTTTTCTATCCCAAAAAGAAAACCCCCATGTACAAGCAAAACCCCAGGAAACAAGAAACGGTTAGGGGATGCTTTTATCACAGGCAAGCGTAAAAATACCCGAGGGTACCACTCATGTGATTCCAAACTTATGTTCTAAAATGCCGAGGTACCTGAGAAATTATAGGGGGGTTGTTTGCGGTGGCGCTTTACCCTACTGGGGTTACAGGAGGCATACACAAAAACAAAGGAAAAATAATAAAAAGGGTTTTATGTCATAGTATTACATTTGCGAGAGATCAGGCTTTTATAGATTTTAAGGTGTAGGATTTTAGGGTAGGGCCCTACATGGAATAAATAATAAATATGTTTTTTAGGGTACGGTGCATGGCGGTGCTAAACTAACAAGTTATTTTGTTTTTCCCGACAATGTTTTAGTAGTATTTTCAGTTTTGCGTGTGTTGGATTTGAACCTGGTTACCCCTCTTTTCCCTATTTAGTGCCCGTTTTCTGTTCTCTTCTCTTCCAATAGACCCCCGCATTTCTGATCCTTTACATTGATTAAGGGCCCAATTTTTGTTACAAAATCCCCAAGGCCACCCCGTCTTTGGGTGCATAAAGACCGTCTTATTTTATTTTATTGGAGATTTGGGGATGGGGACTTAGCTCGAAAATCACATAATTTTGACCATTTCTTTAGCATTTTGAAGTGTTGAACCAAATTTTTTTTTTATTCTGAGAAGCCTGTATGAACAATATATGTTTTTATTTAGCGAGTGAATTTTCATTTTAAATTTTTTTTGATGTACATTATACAAACATAGAAAACCCGGGATCAACTTATTGCAACGGACATAAAAGTCAATATTATTTGTATTTTTTTTTGTGAGCGTACGAGCTAGCGAGCGAAGCGAAGATTCCCTTTCACTCATGGAGAAAAAAATCCCGGGAAAGTTTTTTTTTCTTCTTTCTGTATTTTGTCGTCTGTTTAAAACCCATTCCGGCTAAACCGTATCCGATTTTCGAGACATTTATGGAGGGCCCTTTTAAATCTCGAACAAGAACTGCCCCTTTTTTTTGGCAATCAAAAAATTATTCTCATGAAAATCGCAATTTTTCGATTTTTTTTAATTCTTTGCTTATAACACCTACATCTTTTTTCCAATTATAAAGATTTTTTTGCAGAACCTTAATTTTAAAAAATTAAAATTCGTGTAAAATTTGGTAAAGAATAATTTTTTCTTATGAAAATTTTTAAAATTACGATTTTTTTTTTTTTAAAATTTCGATTAATTTAAAAAAAAAAAAATTAATTTTTTTTTAATTGATTTAATTTAAAAAAATTTCAACAAAAATTTATTTTTCACAGAACACAGAAAATCCGCAAAAAATGAATGAACAAATGAGTAGTGTTCCAAAAGTTAAGGAAAGATTTTAGCCTCGTTAAGAATATCATATATGAGCGAGCTCGATTTTTCAAACGAGCCAGAGGCAAGGAGAGCAATAAGGTTTTATTTTAAGACTTATACAGCATTGCAGAAAATTGCGGTTTTAAAGAAAATAGAAGAGTTTTTTAGAGGGTAGTATAGGATGTTTTCGGAAAGTTAATGAGAACTACAAAAGGACCTGTCTAACTCTTTATAAAGGGGATTGACAGTGAAAAAAAAAAGAGTCCCATACAACAACAACAGGAAAAGTGTGAAACGAAAGTTGGGCAGAAGTGACCTATTCGAAAAAGAAAAACCCCAATAAAGAAAAAAACTCAGACTTTTTCGAAAAACCCCTGGGGGTTAACAGGACAAAAAGCCTAATTCAAGTGTGGAGATGGGTTATAAAAAAGGCCCTAAATACAAACATGTAGTAAAAAATAGCGCGTGTAATAAATGTAAATAAGGGGGGACTAGGAAAAAAATAGAGATCTAAAAACGCAAAAAAAGCAACGTAGAGAAAAAGTCGAAAATGAGCTACTGCGGGAGCAATAGAAATCCAAGACAAAAACAAAGGTGGCATGTAACTTCTTAATAAAAAAAAAAACACAAAATAGTTTCAAGATTTTACACGGGGGCGGGTGAACCCTTTTTTCCCGGAAGTACGTTCAAAAAAAATAGGCCCACGCCAAAAAAGCGAAAAAATGAGAACAAGGTTTAATCTAATTTAATTCGAAGAAAATATTTGGCCAGGGCCTAGCCAAAAAAGGTGATTTGGAAAAATTAGTTTCCTTTAAAATGGAAAAAGTTTCAGTGATGCAGGAATCTTGTTGCAAAAGAAGGAAAGAAGCGTTACTAGGAATGCCTGCCAAACAGCATTTGGAAATGTTTAAAATTTTTTTGATATATAAAAAAAATAAGGGAAAAATCAAGCCTATCCAATCCAAATAGGGCTAGTCCCGAACAGAAAATCCTAAATGTTTTGGGTCTAGGGAAAAGGATACGAGTTCAAAATATCGCTAAAGAAAATGCAACACCATATGCAGTTAAGTACCTAGACGAAAGCTCTACCGCTCAGAGAACCAGTGAAGAAGGAATGGGAAAAAAATGGAAAAAAAAGGTGAATAAAATCGAATGAGGGGTATGATTGGTGCCCCCGTTGGTTTTTAGTTCCAAAACCAGAAAAAGTCTTAGATTTTTGTTTATTTTCACAGAAAAAACAAGCATGTTCGAAGAGAAAAACACCAACACACTCAGTTGAAGAAAAAATATAGCAACATCCAAGACGCAAACTTATATCGAAGTTGATGCAAGTTCGGTTACTGGCAAGTACCCAACAGATAAAGAATTAGCAAAACTAACCACCTTTAACTCCGACAGGGGAATATTACTTTAATAGATTTCCATTTTGGGAAAAGCTTGGGCCAGAGTCTACAAAGAAAAATATCCCAAATCCAGAAGGGGCTAGAAGGAGTAATAATCACATGGATGATATTGTTGTAATGGGGGAAAAAAACAAGCTGAAAAAGCGAGCGAAAGGATAAAAGGGTTTAAAAGATAAGCGATGCAAAAATTTTCGTTTAACGAAGCAAAAGTAGTTTATGTAAAGCATTAAAATTCCCCAGGATATGTGATTGGTACAGATGGGTAAAAACCAGACCAAAGAAAGGTTGAAGCTATCAAGAACATAAAGAAACCAAACAATATCACGAGTTCGAAGACTCCTAGGAATGGTAAAAATTTTTTTAGAAATTTTTACCAAATGCAGCTGAGGTTTCGAAACCTCTTTGGACTGTTGAGTAAAAACGTTGAATGGTCATGGGGAACATATCAGGAGAAAGCTTTTAATGAGTTATTTAAATGTTTTCCTCCGCTCCAACCTTTGCTTATTAAATTTTCCTAATCGAGAGACAAGAGTTTCCTCAGATGCATCGATATGGATTAGGAGCGATGCTCGAACAAAAAACAAAAAGACAGACAGGCGTCCCGTTAGTATTTCATCACGCGCTTTAAACAAGTTTAAAAAAAACAGTAGCGACCATAGAAAAAGAAGTCCGGGGTAACCATGCATGTGAGAGATTTTAAAAAATATATCTTTGGGTTAAAGGGGTTAGTGATAAATGATTTAAAAACCTTGATAGCCATCTTGGAAACAAACATTTAGTGAAATTTCCCGAGACTACAAAGAATGCGCTGCGCTAATGGGGATTCTCCTATGAAATAAAACATATCCTGGAAAAAAAGTTATGGTTCCCGACACTCTCTCCAGAGATACTAGGAAATTGTGGCAAACGAACGTGACATTCTGCTACAAGATTTAAAAGAAAATTTTTGTCGATCAAGTAAACTGCAACTTCCAAGAGTGATCATCGATGGGAGAGTATAAAAAAAAGTGTCAGAAAGAAGACAATGTTCTAACACAAGTGACAATGATATTAAATGAGGGGCCTCATAATATTGTTTTAAAACCTGCGTTATTTTCAGTTTATAAAGACGAAAGAGTTAACAGTAAATGAAGGGGTAACATGAAAAGGGACAGGTAGTTTTTCCGATTTAAAAGCAACACGAAATTTAAAAAAGTTTACATGAAAGGGATTTGGGGGTAACCAAAGTTTTGAAGAAGAGCAACCGATGCGTGTGGGCTATGTAAAGAAGACTTGAAAGAAAATCATTTCCAAATGTAAACTGCATTTAAAATCGTAATAACCAGGTGAACCATTAAGCAAACAACCTTTCCGATGGACCCGGGGTAACAGGGGCAACGACATATCACACTAGAAGGTTTTTAAAATACTAGTATAGAAGATTATTTTGTTTTCAAAACACATAATCGGAAAAAGAAAGCAGTATTTTCAAGATTTTGGGAAAACCCCAAAAAAGGGACGAGCAGACAACGGTTCTCAGTTCGACTGTCAAAGAATTCAGGCAATTTTTGGTCAAGGGGTTTCGGGTTTAAATTTAAAAAAAGCAGTCCTCATTATCCCCAAAAAATAACGGGATGGCTGAAAGTGGTGGAAGGTAGTCAAGAATATCTTAAAGAAAAGGGAAAGCAAGAAGATCCTAACAAAGCACTACTTTGTAATCGATCAACAGCACCGAAAGGGGTATAGTCCAGCCCCGGGTCCTAGTGGGACGTAAGCCTAGGACAACGCTTCCATGTTGGATTCAAAACTTTCTCCAAAGTGGCCGATTTTAAGCTGTTTAAAGAACAAGATACAAAATGAAAGAAAATCAGAAGAGAAATCGATGATAGAAAGGGCTAAAGAACTTTTCCCCAAATTAATGAAATGATGAAGTTTGGATTGTGATTTTTAAAAAAATATGGAAAAGTAGTTGGCCGAGCATCTCAACCAAGGTATATTCGGGAAACGAATGGTCGAAACATAAGAAAAAACGATAAACCCATACCACGGGAATCCCAAGACATGCCCCTTCTAACATTCCTCTTGATTTGAGTTAACCAGGTTCCCAAAAAAAAGTACCCGAGCCAGGATGTCGACAGGATATTTTCCCCGCCGAAAAGAATCCAGATCAGGGGGGAGCCCATCTAGGGAAAGCGACAAAATCAAGCGGGGGAAAATTCCAAGCCAAAAGAAGCCCGGAAGGAAAGTATCCATCCTCCCAAGGTGTCCCGAGAAATCATAGATAAGATTTTGGCCCTTTTGTAAAATCAAGAGACGGTAAAATTGAAAAAATTGATTATCAGTAAATCGTCATACTTTACTTTTTGATTTGGTTTAAATTTCCTAAAAAAGAAAGAGTATGGATTTATTTATTGATAATTAAACCACAAACCAAACAGCAACTATAACATTTGTACTAGCCTTGATCACTACAAAAATTGCTGTTTACCAAACCTTTAGATCTTCTTCCCCTCTCAGAACAGGCCTCAGATGTACTTTTAATTCTAAATTGTCATTGTTTAATAACAAAAAAACACATAAAAAGTACCTGAGTGTTTTTAAATTTATTAAAAAAAAAACAATACAAAACATAGGGGCCTTGCCGCCCCGCACTTTTTTACTGCCATTCTCACAGGCTCACACAGTAAAGTTTGTTCATTTTAACGGGTTTCCCAGGTACAGATAAGATTTAGAAAATTTTAAATTTTGTCTTTTATTTTATGATGACTCGCTCTTGAGTCAGGATGATCTTGCAGGGAGTACAGGGTGGAACACCTAGAGTAGATTGGGGGGAAAAAAGTCAGTGTACTTTCAGATGCGCGAGAGTGAGATCATTTGTTTGTTGCATAGACACAGTGTAAAAAGGGGCAAATCAGTTCTTGATATTTGGCAAAAAATTTTATTTCTTGTTCCCCGTTTGTTGAATTCATATATTCGTGCTGTGATTGGAGATGCCGCCCCTTGGACTCCCCGGGGGAATACTTTTTTTTCCTGTCATCGCTGTCGCCAGACGCTTGTAGCAATATACACAAAAGGTGCTTATTCTCCCATGAATTTAGATCTAGTACCCCGGAAACGTTCGAATGAACAAACTTTTCATGGCCCCCAAAAACCCGCCTCGAGCGATCGCAGTCGCAGTTGATCTATAGTTTTGTTTGCAGGCGGAGTATTTGTCTCTGCTCCCTTTTTGTTTTTTTGTTCTTTTTTGGCCTTTACAGTAGATGGGAGTTGTTTTTTTGATTTGCGAAAGGTTTAATATATATTTGCTATCTTTAAGGGAATTTGTTTATCCAGACTGAAAGGTTTTTTTCACTGCATACTCTGCTGTTTTTTAAAAAGGCATTTGCTTTCCCGTCAAAATAAAATTTGTTTTTTTTTAAAAACCAGCACTTGCAGCTGTGATATTTTTTTTTGTGACACGACGACATAAACGCAGGGGGGTGCCCCCCCAACATTTAATTTCAAATCCTTTTGAGAGCTTAAAAAAATCCTTGAAAATCCTTGATGATACATAAAAACTGAAAAAGTAAAAAGTACAATTTCTACAAAAGTAATTTTTCATGAATTTTAAACAAAAAAATCAACAACATGACTTTAAGGTTTCTCCATTTTTTGCTTAGGTCATGTAAAATTTTTTTTGTATCGGATGTATCAGAGTAAAATTGACATTAGTCATATTTTGACAGTCTGTAACCCAGGTCTACCTAGTTTTAAAATTTACTTCTTAACTGTCTGCTTTCCTTTTCATACCCTCTGTTGGTGTGAACTCTCCCCGTTTTTTTCGGGTAGAGCAGTGCTAAGCGCATTTAAACATTGTGACCCCAACCCCGTACAATGGCCGTTTTTATTTAAAAAAGTTGCAAACAGGTTCAACCTCGCATGCTTTTTGGTAAAATCGCATTGTTTTTGCAATTTTTTCTAGGGTTTTTTGGGGAAATTTCCCGAGACTTTGACACCCTTTTTCACAGTAAAAATCAATATTGTCAGCCTAGTTGATGTTGAGAATTGCAGGAGGTTCCACAAGGAAAAAGTGCATAAATAGACGTAAAGCAAATCAATCAAATCAGAAGCAGGGAAAATCCTGGCCCCCGGGGGTTTTAGATGGCGCCATTGCGGGTGGGGGTCCCCCGGTGTCTGGAATCCTCTTTTGCCTGCTTGATTTTGCGAGCTTCCAGGTTTTTACCTGAAGGTATTTTTTTTTTCGTTGATATAAACTAATTTTTTTACATCAAACAATTTGACCCCCAAAAACCCGCTTGTTTACTAACCTTTCCAACGTTTAAAGGGAATTACCGAAGTAACAGCGTAACGTAAAATGTTTTGGCCGCGACCTTTACGTTCCGTCCCCCGTAATGGTAGTACCACCTTACCATTAACACTTAAGTTTTTTTCAGCGCAGTTTCATGTTCTGCATAAAACATATTCTGCAGCCTTATGTAAATTTCATTGTACGTTGAAAGTTTTAACCCGGGGGAGGGATATCCTAATTGAAAGGGGAAAGGAGCTGAAGTTCAACCCTTTTCCACATTCTCATAGCATAGCACAAAATTAGTGTTGACCTCAAACATCCCTAGCTTTTTAACGTTTTAGAGGTTAAATTTGAGTAGCCTCATTACAAAGCACAAATAAGAAAAAGTTTTGAAAACCCCCTTTTTGGATCCAAATGTTTAAAAGATGATAAGTTTCCGACTTGTACTTCAACAAGAACTTGTGATTTTTAACCAGATTTGAATAAATCAAGGAATCACCCTGTATCCTGAAAATGAATAAACGGGTGTGATTCGTTTAAGATGCTATTTTTACAGATCACCAAGTTTTCAGAACGTGAACGGAATTTTGCACCGCTCCAAGTTAGGCCTAGGCTGGACACTTTCATCAAGTTTTTTTCATATTTTCTATTTTAGTTCCCTCGTTCGTTCTTTAGGTTTCAGGGGCCTACTTACCCGAAAAATTACGCTTTTTGAACATTTTTAGAAACTAGGCATATTGACGATAAAAAAAATTCACAAGATAGAGTAAACACAAAACATCTGACAATCATCCAAAACCCTGTGTTTTGTATTTATTTTCCGCATACTGCTGCTACCTATCGGCAACAGTATTAACTAACTCGGTTGCAGCTCAGTTGCTCAGACAGTCAAGAACAACGTATCGGTGGAATTCATTTGAAAAGTAGGCGGGAAGACAATCAAAATCAAAATTGGAAAAAACACAGCAAAAAACATATTTTAGAGCAAGGAAGAGGAAAATTGTTCAAGTTTAAATATTTATTCAGAGGAAACAAATGATTTTAATGTGCTAAATCTTTTCCTAGTGCTTAATAAAACAATATTAGTTGTAAAAAAAAAAAAAAAAATAATAAAAAAATACCTAGGTTAACACCCCTTTTGTTATATTTATATTTACACTATCATCCCAAAAGTGTGGGCTGGCCCTATGCATCATATAACGGCTAATATAAATAATTAACTACTATAAGCCCATAGAAACTTATCTACCAACAATTCCTGAAACAGTATGTACATAGTAGCAAAAAGCAAGAAAGTTTTAAGTTTGGACAATGAATAGTTATTTGGAAATTAGTTTACGATTGTGGAATTAAATCACGCGCCGAGCGGCAGCCTGCTTGGGGAGATGAACGGAACTACATCTTGCGCGGACGGGACGCAAATGCGTTCACCGGAATGCCAGACCTGGGTAAGGAAGAATATTGGATCATGGATTCACCCTGTGTTCACCCCTCTTTTTCCCTGCTTATTGACTAGTTTTCTGTTATCTCTTCTCTTCCAATTAGACCTCGCAGTTCAGATGATGACACAGACGGAGACGACCACGACGTGGGGGAACCCCTGCCAGGCAATATCCAATCAATCAATCACTATTAGCGGAAGCAACATAATTTTCGTCCGACAAATTGCGCGGGGCTTCATTGTCATCTTCTAACTCATTGGGCCATCAAATTCCAACTCGCAACCTTCTCGTGGTTTGGCCCGTGATTAGGGGAGTTCTTCTCCCTGAAACTAATGGCGAGCTCTGGGTCGTCGTCGGAGAACCCCTTCACTTTGACTACCTCCCCGGACGGCGACGACAATGACAACACGTACGGATGATGACACAGACGGAGACGACCACGACGTGGGGGAACCCTTGCCCTCCCCATACGCTTGTGGCTGGTTCTGACCAGCACAGGCCTGTCTACCCCTTGTCCCCCCGCGTCACCCCTTACGTCCCTCCCTTCGTCTCGATTAGCCAAGTTGCATAAATATGAGACGTTAAGCAATATCTAATCAATCAATCAATCTAACTCATTGTAGAACGCGTGATGAATGTGTGGTATGTTTTGCAACAGATCCTTGAGATCTTTTGGTTTTAAAGGATTTATATTACGTGGTGAGTCGTAGAGGAAATCTTCCTTGATGGTCCTCAAGTTTAACATACGCCCACGAATCTTGGGTTTAAAGTCGACTTCTATAAAGTCACTGTCTTCGTCGAAGTCATATCGAAAGGCCATTGTGTACAGTTTGTTTTTTACAAACTTCATCCACTGTATTTTTAGCCATTGAACTTGCACCCCTTCATCGTTCTTCTTTCTGTTGACAAGGCAACGATTAATCTTAGTAGAAAAAAAGTGTTCTTGTTTCATTTCGTGCACAATGAATGGGTGTTTTCGTTTACATAAACGTACAGTCAGGGTCATATATAAATCAAGAGGTCTGAAAGATACCTCTTTCACCGACATCTCGTGGTCAACTCTGGAGTTGCATTTTTATATGCCGTGAACTGCATTGTCAAAAATAAGAAACATGGCTGATAATGTCAAAGGAAAATTCTCTATTCACGCAGAGAAAACTATCAAGCCTAGAAGAAATATAACATGGAACGTAAAGAGAGCATTATATCTCGATACCTTGGCCTAGGCATAGCATTAAGACTATTCCTTAGTTCTTATATTTGCCTTAGTTTCTAGTTAATTTCGAATAATTCTATCTTAGCTGTCAAGTCTTATTTGCAAACCACCAAAGTTTGTTTTATGCTTTTGTTTTGAGAAAAATTGATTTTTCTTCTGA
>JAMZAV010009187.1:0-25877 GCA_024449915.1 Sweltsa coloradensis | reverse complement strand
AAATTATATAATTCTCCAAAACATTAGAATAACGAAAGATTACATTTTAAACCGTATCAATTTATAAAGTTACTTATTTTATTTTCTGTTCGCATGCATCACATCACGATTGTAATTAGTTTTAGCAAAATGACACCAATCGCTACCGTGAGCGAAGCTATTACTCTCTCTACTCTCATCCACAATTTCCTGTTAGATTTCTATGTGGCTTCGAGAATAGTAGGCTTAACAACTACAAGGTGCGCATATCATTAAGTTGACTCGAGCGATTAACATGGTCGATTAAAACATTAGCGGTCAGGAACAGGTTGCTTGCAAGATGGATCAACAGATAACCTCACAAATATCGGTACGGCGATTTCTTCGCCTAGAAGGTCGATCAGAAACATAGGCGACATACACTTCCTTCACAATCTCATTCAGCCACCTTGAGTGAGAAAGATTCAATCAGCTGATTAGAGAGCTCGTGATCTCGTGTAACTTGTCTTTTCTGTTACAGATACATCCGGATCTCAACATGATCTCGTGTCGGACTAGCAATCTCCTGTGGTGCGTGATCTTCTTCGCACTTTTTCACGCGTACTCGACATGGAAATCCGACAGAAGTAAGACGAAGATAATATATAACTTACTTCATTAAGTAAAGCTTATGTGACTGGCTAATTCGAGAGATCGTCGGTCAATACTCGCCACCGGCAATCCTGAATTAAAGTTGACTATACGTTAAAGATTGAGCCCTCTTTGACATTTCTCGAAGCGAACGCTTTGCCCAGAAGAGAGCTGAATTCTCACTCCAATTATTTTAAAATCAAAATGACATTGAAATCAGTTTGACAACCACAAATTTATGAGAATACAAGTCGCACGAGTTCTTGTACGCATGGGCTGGGCCGTAGTGTCGTCAGTTTCTTTGGAATACATATTATACATTGACAATAATATGTTTTAAAGGTGGACGAATATTTAGACAACCATGCAAGTAGTAATTTCGTATTGCCGTGAATTCATCAGAATAGTTTTATGAATAGTGGACTGATCTTCACGGTTTCCAGACATTCATGTATCGTCTAAATAACTGCCTTATATCAATTCACTCTAGCAGATGGTTTATTGGGTTATAACGTGTTTTTATAACAATATTGTAACATAGGACTGGGTGTGGGATGGAACTCACGGCCATTACCGTTCCGCATCTATCCCAATTATCGATCGAGAATTATTAAACTTCTATGGCAAGCGTGCGTTTATTTCTTTCGCCCTGCGTATAACAAAATTATATTAGGTTAATTAATTATTGATAACATCCACGGCACACTGGGTGTGGGATGGAAGAATACACGCATCCAATTACCGCTTCTCGGCAGGTCTATCCCAGCATTTGCATACGATACGAGAATTACTTTCAAGACATGCTTCTATAGAGCTAAGACGTCTAGACCGTTTCTAATTTCCTTTCGCCCCTGGCGTATAAAACATTCGAGTTATTACCGGTCATAATTAACTTTTCATTCACGGTTATCGAATACTAGCCTCTCAAATACACCACAAACAGCAACGACGACAAAACAACACAACAACACGAATACACAACAATACAACAATAATAATTAGTATAATTAATATAATAATAAACTATAAATAATTAAATAATAATAATAATAATAATAATAATAATAATAATAATAATAATAATAATAATAATAATAATAATAGCTCCGGTTTTAACAGAGTTTGTATGAAATACATCTAATAAAATAATAAATTGTTCATATTGTTTGGAATTAATAATCCTTTGATTGTTAACAAAGCATAAGTTACGGCGGGCTATGCGGTAATTGTTAGTTTCTGTGAATGGCAGGCACGAGGCCATTGCCCCTAACTGTTCAATGTGTACCACCCAGTTAAATCATATAGCCATGATCGCAAAAACAAATTGCATCGTCACAATTTTGACAGTGACAGTAATGAAATGAAAATGAATCATTACCTGTCATGTTCTTTAACTAATTTGGCATGAAGAACGAAGATTAGTTCAAACATGTTAACAGCTGGTCGTGCTCTAAAGGAAAATATTGAGGTGGGTGATCCAATCCAACAACATTCAGCGTCGGCATTGAATACGGCAATCGTTGTTTTGCGTAGGACAAGGATCAAACCTGGCCCTCGCCTCGCTATCACTGATCATCGACGATGTGGGTAGAAGCAAGAAGATTTAATGTATGCTTTCAAATCTTTTATTTATCTATATCTAGTGTAATTTCAACATTCCACTAAAGGGTAACCTAGTGACGAAAAGTAAAATTTCAAATCGAACCTGGAACAAAATAATTATAATTTGTATGTAAACAATGGCTCAGTTTTGTCATACTGTTCGTGTGTGTCGTGAAGGAGGGGCTTGTATTGAGGCATAAAACTTAATTTTATGTTACGGATATATAAGAAATTGCAAGATTTACAAGATCCTATTGCAGTTTACAAACTACCTTGCAAGTTTCGAATCAAAACAAAGATTGTGCCAACTCAAGCTTGGCACTGCTCGTCTGTGGACTAAGGATAACTTCTTTTACAAGTACGCTATATTTCATACCTGTCGCCGGACAACGAAACGAACCAACACTCATGGACTAACCTTTTGCTACAATACGTGCAGTTCATGTTCACTCTAAGTATAGACACCCGGAAAGAAACCGTCGACATCAGCCACTCCCGCACCACTTTCCTCCCACTTCTTCACCATGTTGCATTTTAGATACAACACATGTTTGGCCCTGGGAAATACTGAATATCATGCTTGAATCCGGAAGAGAAAAATCGTGGATCGATGTTCAAACGAAACATTACACTTGTCTGATACATATTTTAAAAGCTAACTAGGAAAACGCTTAAGTCCCGCCGCGTTGTTGGATGAGCTTATATGGTGCATTGAGCTGCCATGTGTTACGCGGATTTTCTGTTGTTCTGTGAAAAAAACATTACTTAGTCGAAGATTTATTTTTATGAAATTAATTTTTTTTTAATTAACAATTTTTTTAATTGAATTAAATTACATAAAAAATAACTTAATTTTTTAATTAATCGTAATTTTAAAAAAAGAAAAAAATCGTAAAATTGCAATTTTCATAAGAAATAATTATTCGATTGCGCTCAAATTTAACACGAATATATAAGTTCATAAAATTAAGGTTCTGTAAAAAAATCATTACAATCGGATAAAGCATGTAGGTGTAATAAGTCAAAGAATTTAAAAAAAAAAGAAAACAACCGTAAAATTACGATTTTCATGAGAAATATTTTTTGATTACGCTCAAATTTCACACGAATATATTTATTCATAAAATTAAGGTTCTGTGAAAAAATCATTACAATCGAATAAAGCATGTAGGTGTTATAAGTCGAAGAAATGTTTTTAAAAATCGAAAAAATCGTAAAATTGCGATTTTTTTATGAGAGAAAAAATTTCCCGATTGCGCTCAAAAACGTGGCAGTTCTAAGTTAAGAGATTTCGAAGGCCTCCATAAAATTTCATCGCAATGGAGTATCGGTTTAGCCGGAATCGTGTTAACAAACACACAAAAATACAAAAAAAGAAAGAAAGAAAGAAAGAAAGAAAGAAAGAAAGAAAGAAAGAAAAAAAAAAAAACATTCCGGATTTTTTTCTCCAGTGTAGTGAAATGGAATCTTCGCTTCGCTCGCTACGCTCATCCAATTATAAACTATAATGTAACGAAAACATGATTTTTAAGTGTTAATGGTAATTCACTGGTTGCTATGTTCAATGAGTGAAGATGTTGTTTCTTCGTATTGTGCTAAGTGTTCTGTAAATGGGACCAGTAGAACGCGCCTGCTGATTTGTTCTACTTAAATGTTCGTACATTTTAATACTGAGTGAAAAGGCCAATATTCTCGTGTACACAAGGGAGGAGAGGGAGGACTTGTCTTTTTCCTGTGCGCAGTTATATAAATAATGTTTCATGTGGAAACTGACCAGTGTCATGTGCATGGCCGCAGTATCAATCCGATGACTTCCCGAAATAGAGCCGGTCTATTTATATAAATATAATATAAAAAGTTATTATGCTGCTGTAAAAGCTGGTATAGGCAGTTGTATCGTCACTCAACGGTTGTATGTTTACGGCGACAAGATTCCTCGCAAGGTCCTGCTGCCTATACACTGACGGGCAGTGTTTGGTAAGATGGTATAGGTAAAGATACTTTGGCTCAAATGGATCTTGATATAGGTAAAGATACAAGATACAACATCTTGAAGGGAAAATAAGTTAGTGAAAATATTTTTACAACGTAACGTTGCGTGCACTTGAATTGTGATTGTAAATCTAGACGAGTTTAAATGTTTTCATTTTTTTTATTAACCTTTTTCACAGAAGTCATTTTGTGCCCCAAATGGAAGAATATATTATTTCCCTAGTCTTAAATACAAAATTTTAGTTGCGTTATCAATATAATTTGTTTCAATCATTATTCGCCCATCAATTTGGAGATCAATATTGACTTAATTTAGATCAATGCCAACAATGTTTTAAACATGCAATCAGTTAGCATGTTCTTAAAAGGGTATAAATATTCCCTCCCTCTCCCCGTCCCCTGGAATGAATTCCCTAAATGCCAAAAACGATGGTTTAAAACGGTACTCAAGAAATTGATTAAATTTAAGATTTATGCATTTATAAGAATTTATTTAGTAGACCACTTCTAGGTCAGGAAGAGAATTTGGCCTAGAGATCGTAAAAAAAGAAGAAAGAGAAAAAATCCATCTCTGAAACATCAGCTAGTATGTAAGTATTTCACTTCCCAAAACTAGAGGCGAGCTCTGGCCAGCGACATGAAAAACTTCTCCCATATTCTCTAGGCTACAGTGGAGCATTGTGATCTAACGGCTGTGACCAAATAAACCAAATCTAGAGTTTTTTAACAATGTGCATATTAAAATTTAGCTAGGAAGCTTCGCAAACGCTTTTTCAGGCGCGTTGTTGGATGAGCGTAATTTATTTTAAACGAAAAAAGCGTAAAATTTGCGATTTTATTAAGAAATAATTTTGTGATTACACTCAAATTTCACACGAATATAATAATTCATAAAATTAAGATTCTGTGAAAAAGCCATTACAATTGGTTAAAGCATGTAGGTGTTATAAGTTGAAGAAATTTAAAAAATCGAAAAAAATCGTAAAATTGCGATTTTCATAAGAAATAATTTTTCGATTGTGTTCAAATTTCACACGAATATATTTATTCATAAAATTAAGGTTTTTTTAAAAAAAAACGTTACAATCGGAAATCGGATAAAGCATGTAGGTGTTAAAAGTCAAAGAAATAATTTTTTTTAAATCGTAAAATTGCGATTTTTATGAGAAATAATTTTTCGATTGCGCTCACAAACGTGACAGTTCTAAGTTCAGAGATTTCAAAGGTCCTTATAAAATTTCATCGCAATTGGAGTATCGGTTTAGCCGGAATCGTGTTAACAGACACACAAAAATACAAAAAAAGAAAAAAAGAAAAAAAAACATTCCGGATTTTTTTCTCCAGTGTAGTGAAATGGAATCTTCGCTTCGCTCGCTACGCTTATCCAATTAATTTGACAGAAAGTATCTTGTATCTGAACTTGCTGAAGATACACAAAAAATAATATCTAGATACAGGTACAGGTACAATTTTTTTTATTTGTATCTAGGTATAGGTAAAGGTACACACAATGTACCTAGGTTCACCCCAACACTGCTGACGGGTACAGAGGAAGATCATATAGTATGTGTGTGTCATAGTATGTGCTAAGAAATGTGCCGCTTGCTTTCAGGACCTCGAGTGTACGGCGACAAGATTCCTCGCAAGGTCCTGCTGCCAGTACACCGGCGGGTACAGAGGAAGATCATCATGTACCACAACTTCTTCAGGACGCACGTTTCTCCACCCGCTGCGGACATGCTACGAATGGTCGGTATTAACCAGCTAGGTGTTTCACTTGCATTAATCCTTGTTGAGCTGTATGTATTTACTGCATGGATTAGGTTATAAGACAGAAAAAACAATACCCATACTACACGTATCAAAACGAATTTACTTCATTGGATGAGCGGATGGATGAGAGGATGGATTGGGTGGATTTCACTGACACACAAAAAAATTAGTTCGGGTGTTTTTTATTGTTGTTGTCTGTTTGTTCGCGCTCTACCGAGTAAACGGCATATGCGATCTTGATGAAAATTTGAGGGGACCTTCGAAATCTCTGAACTTAAACTTGCCACATTTTTTGGTACAATATCAAATATTTCTTACAATTATCGTACTTTTACGATTTTTCCCCCGTTTGTAATGATATTGAACTTTTACAATTTTTCCCCGGTTTTTAAGCGGGGATATTTTCGTGATATTTGGGCCGATTCTGACCAAACAGGTGGGGCTACAACGTTCATATTTTACATTTGTAATGATATTTTCATGATATTTGGCAAACGGCTACTCCGATCTTGATGAAACTTTATGGGAACGTTTAAAATCACTGAAATGATATATGTTATGATTTTAGTGACATTTGCAGAAATATTTCTCATAAAAATCGAACTTTTATTACAATTTTCCCCCGGTTTTTAAGCAGGGATATTTTCGTGATATTTGGGCCGATTCTGACCAAACGGGTGGGGCTACAACGTTCATATTTTACATTGACATAAAGACAGTCTTGGGCACGTTCCCCCAAAAAAGGAACTTTGAAAAGTTGTTACTTCTACCGAAATAGGAACTGAAACGTTCTTCGTTCCTAATAAAGGAACTTATAGTTCTTTTCACGTTCCTTATACCAACACTGATTTAAACAATAATAAATGCGAAATGAGTAAATTTATCATTTCTCTTATTTATTTAAGTGAGTCCCAGGCCATCTGTCGAGGGTGGTGCCATTTTCGAAAACACAAGATGTCACATTGATATTTGAATAGGCCAGGTCAATAAACGCCCAAGTTACAAAAAATGCGTAAGTGAGTTAGAACCGCCATTCTATTCTCCAGGCATAGGGGCATCATATTAATGCAAGAAACACCCAAGTTCGAGCAATTAAAAGCCATTTACTAGGCGATGAAACTTCGCTCAAGGCAATAACTGACCAAGTACGTGTTACTTGGTCATTTCTTGCCATGAGGTTGGCGATCATGGGACTGCTTATGTAGATATTAACTACAGTAAGGATCCTCCTCCTCTCCTAGTCTTATTTTATATTGTTATACAAATAATTTATAATAAATATATATATTTTGGGTAAAATTAAAAAAATATATATATTTTGGGTAAAATTTAAAAAATATATATGTACACATATATTTTTATTTTTTAATTTATTTTTCAAGTGGCGTGATAGTTTATTGATATGTGGCTGCAAAGGGGTTAATGGAAAAGGCTTAAAAAATGGTTTTATTCCTTAAAATTAAAAAAGTTAATTCAAGAAATGCCCAGTGACAACCTCAAGTCAATAACTAACCAAGTAAAAAAAGTTCCCGATTTTTTTCCAGGAAAAGTAAAGTCTAAAAAAAAATTCCTAAAATTGTATTGTTAGGTATCTTAAGGTTAAGTAGTGTGCAATTTTGCATGCTTTTAAATTAAAAATTGGCTGCGTTATCTAGTTTTATCGATTTATCTCAGAATGTGGTCTGTGTAACTTGGTCAGTTATTGACTTGGCCCATTCATTTTTCATACTGCAGTTTACGATGTCAGGTATTGGAATTCGACGGGATTGTGACGGCGAAAGGAACTTATAAAGGAACGTTAATTTCGTTCCAAGTTCCAACGAAATAGTAACTTTGACGTTACAAGTTCCTGATCTAAGAAAAGGAACGCGTTCCCACAAAAGTTCCTGAAAAAGGAACACGTTCCCGGGAACGCGTTACTAGGAACGCGTTCCTCCCTAAGACTGCATAAAGATTATGGTGATGTTATGCCTTTTGAAAGAAAAAGTTGAAAAAGTATGGGCAAAATTTATAGAAATAAAGGTTTTAATGTAAGCCTTTCACAGGTGTATAATTAACAAGTAATATCAAGTAACTAGAGAAAAAGTAATGAGATCCCATTTAAAAACGTAATCATTGGACAGAAATTTTTTTTAAATAAAAGCTCATCCATCAACGCGACTGGAAAAAGCGATTGCGAAGCGGCCTAGTAAGTCAACAGTCACACATCACAAACTCTCAAAGCAAAATAATCTATATGACAAAGTGATTTTGTGGTTTCTAAAATTAAAGCCAGATCATGAAAAGAAAAACATATATAACCATGTAACATGTATTATTATTTTAGTCCCTTGGAGCTTGTTTCAAGTTTCAACTGTATTTTGAACAATCCACTGAAGTGTTACTTAGATCATGAAAAAACTAAGATATTTTAAGTATTGTAAAATAACTTCTGTACATGCATTACTCTACACTGGGATGCTTCGCAAACGTTTTTTTTAGTCGCGTTGATGGATGAGCTTTGTTGTAAGTTTTTAGTTTGCTAGGGATTTCTTTAATTTTCTAAGTGCTTTTTGAACGCATTGTAGGTGATTGTTGCCAAATTTCTATTGTTACTTGTTAATTGCTATTATTTACCTAATAATACTTATATTAAAACCTTTATTTCTATGGATTCTGGCTAACTTTCAACTTTTTCTTTCAAAATGCAATGCATCAGCTCACCATTACCTTAATGTCCATGTAAAATATGAACATTGTAGCCCCACCCGTTTGGTCAGAATCGGCCCAAATGTCACGAAAATATCGCATTAAAAATCGAAAAAATCGTAAAAGTACGATATTTATGAGAAATATTTCTTCGATTGTACCCAAAAAACGTGGCAGGTCTAAGTTCAGAGATTTCGAAGGTCCCCTCCAATTTTCATTAAGATCGCATGCCGTTTGCCCGGCAGAGAGCGAACAAACAGACAAAAAACAAACAAACAAAAACAAAAAAAAACACCCGAGCTAAATTTTTTTGGGGGTCAGTGAAATTGAAGTTTTCGCTTCGTTCATCCAAAAATCCGTCTTCGGCTGTATTGTATGGTTATTGACGATTCTTCAGGGATTTGGAGTTGCACTTGTACTTTTCTTGAGCTGTGAGTAGAGACTACAAGGGGGGCTCTCGTGCACACTTATTCCACCTTCACACACATATTTGCTGCGAGTAAAATCCAAATTAATAACCTACTTCATTTATGTGTATAGGTGTATGCTTATTTACTAGGAAAACGCTTAAGTCCCGCCGCGTTGTTGGATGAGCGTAATTGGTGCATTGAGCTGCATTGTGTTACGCGGATTTTCTGTTGTTCTGTGAAAAAATCATTACTTAGTCGAAGATTTTTTTTAAATTAAATTAAATTAAATTAAAAATTAATTAAATTTTTTTAATAAATCGTAATTTTTACGTAATTTTAAAA
Source organism: Sweltsa coloradensis (assembly GCA_024449915.1). Taxonomy (NCBI): domain Eukaryota; kingdom Metazoa; phylum Arthropoda; class Insecta; order Plecoptera; family Chloroperlidae; genus Sweltsa; species Sweltsa coloradensis. The sequence continues at coordinate 16,461 of JAMZAV010009187.1, read as the reverse complement.
AAAGAAAAAAATCGTAAAATTGCAATTTTCATAAGAAATAATTATTCGATTGCGCTCAAATTTTACACGAGTATATTAATTCATGAAATTAAGGTTCTATAAAAAAATCATTACAATAGGATAAAGCATGTAGGTGTTATATGTCAAAGAATTGTTTTAAAAAAGAAAAAAACCGTAAAATTACGATTTTAATAAAACATAATTTTTCGATTGCGCTCAAATTCAACACGAATATCTTAATTCATGAAATAAAGGTTCTGTGAAAAAATCATTACAATCGGATAAAGCATGTAGGAGTTATAAGTCAAAGAAATTTTTTAAAATTCGAAAAAAATCGTAAAATTGCGTTTTTTATGAGAAAAAATTTCCCGATTGCGCTCAAAAACGTGGCAGTTCTAAGTTCAGAGATTTCGAAGGTCTCCATAAAATTTAATCGCAATCGGAGTATCGGTTTAGCCGGAATCGTGTTAACAGACACACAAAAATACAAAAAGAAAAAAAAAAAAAAAAAAAAAAAAAAAAAACATTCCGGATTTTTTTTTCCAGTGTAGTGAAATGGAATCTTCGCTTCGCTCGCTACGCTCGCTACGCTCATCCAAATAGGTTCATGATAGATTTCATTCTCTAATGTGACACGTCCAAAAGGCCAACGCCTTAATATGATCTTAGTTGCCGAGTGTACAAATAACCCGATTACTCATGAAACCATTACATAATTTCGAAGTTGGCGTATATCTTATCTTATCACAGTTCACACAGATAATATGGGCACTTAGGGATTATCGTGTACAGTTGATTATTATTAGTGGTGCTTGTGCATGTAATCAACGTGTCATCATTCTCAGCTTTGCAGAGATTTATTGCGAAAATCACAGATGAAATACCGATACGGTGTGACAGTATCAACATTGTAGAAACAACAATATTGTTTCTCATATTCTGTTTACATTGTGTAGTTTGTTATCTACGACAATTGCTATGAACTAGTAAAATATGGTATCTGCACAAAAATACGGCTGCAGCTTCAATAAACTTTTGGGCTAAATACACTGTGATTCTGTATTAACTATTAAGGACGTGTCATGAATTTAAATTTAAACATACATGTATTGTATAAGCTTTGCGTGAAGCGTAGCCCGCGAGTTTACCTTCCAGGTTTAAACTGACTGTAAATACTACGTTCCCGTTTTATTTGAATGTTGAGTATTCACGCAGGCTGGCTATAATGTTTACTCACTCAAAATGTGTCATTACTATTATATGGATATCAATCCAGAAGTTATAAAATCCATCTCAGCGGGGTAATTGATTTCCTTATAATCAATTACACCTACGGGAGTGGATCCCGATTAATTAAATATACTGTTGGGACATATAATTATAATCTCCAAGTCTGAGCTAGAACAAACATTTCTTGGTTGCAGACGTGGCACAGAGGGGCGGCCAAGTCCGCGCAGAAGTGGGCCGACAAGTGTCTTCTGCTACAGCACGATGACGTCAATGGGCGCTGGAACGACTACTTTGGAACTTGTGGCCAAAACATATTTATTTCTACACAGAAAGTTCCTTGGTAAATACTAATAGAGCGAAGCTAGTCTGTAATAATTACAATTATAGGTGAAGATTGGCTTTTTAACAAAATAATCCTGGACTTAATCTATTGTTAACGAATAATAAAGTGATTTTTTTCTTTTTAAATACGCGGTGTGTATTATAATGTGTTTATTATTGTTCTGGCAAGGCATGCAGTTTTTAATTAATTTGGCGACCGCCGCAATTCTCTTATGCTGTACAGTTAACCTGGAGGAAATATTAGTTGAATACGTAGTTTTCCGTAATGATAAAAGTTGTCAATCCAGACTATAGCTGACTATATCCTACCGTACCGATTTTAAAAAAGCTGCGAAAGTTAGCTGAATGAAAGAGATGCTTATATACTTGCAATTTTTTTTAAACACCATTTAATAGTAAAAAATAGTTTTTGTATTCGAGAAGGGTAGATTATAAAATATATCAATAAAAAACAAACATAAATTTGCATTTATTTAATTAAACTGTTATGTGTAGGTTCTTTGCGATCAAGACGTGGTTCCTGGAGAAACACAACTTCACGTACGGTTCCACGAAGAACGACCTGTTTGTGATAGGTCACTACACCCAGATGGTTTGGGCGGCTACCCATAAGGCTGGCTGTGGTTTCAACAAGTGTCAGTCCAGAGGGCAGACCTACTACACCTACATCTGTAACTACTGCCCGATGTGAGTACCACATGGTCAAGCAGCGCGGACATTATACACACACGAGCGTGAACCGACCAATGTTACAATTTCGTCAATAGTGTGTTGTTGTTTTTCTACTATTATATGGTTTGTTTTTTGGCACAAATACAGCCATAGGTCTATAATTTTTGTTATAACGATAAACCTATTCGTTTCACGGTTCCAACGCGAGGAATACAGATAGGTAAATGAAATAGATGGGTCGATCTGGTTGGAGGGAATGGTACAAACTTTTTTATTATTTATCATTGTCATAATGTCCGGTCTGGATCCACTTACAATTCATAATGTTTTGGATGTGAAATAAATCAAATCTTCGCCATGGGAAGGGAAGTCTGTAGAGTACGTATTTCGAGGTACTAATTAAACCAAGCTTAACTGCCCAACATTTCTAATTAGTGACCTGTATCTACTATTGAAAAGTAACAAATTGATTTGTGTTAATTGTGCATACTGCATTCAAGCGGCTCAATTGAAGTTTTATGTGATTCCTCTTCAGATCAATGACTTTTGTGTTTGCCATAGCCGTTGGAATTTAGACTAAACTTTACATATTCACAATAATAAGGATGATTGGGCGATAATAATTCGTCCCAGTGCAAACATATTACGCGGGAAATGAGTGTACGAAGAGTGATTGGCAGCTCTTGCCAATGCTTATGTTTATTTTACTTGATGAGAGGAAAACGTGGGTCGATCAATGAACTAGCGATAAGCAAGTGTTTTTTTTTAAAATGATAATTATAGTTTAGGCAAATATGCCGCCACAGGGCATTATCTAACATCCTAATTAGGTCTACAGTATCTTTAAAATTTTTAATTATCATTACATTTTAAATTAATCATCGGGTACACCCGAAGACATAATCTTCATATTTAATTGATTAAATAATTTAAAACATGATGTCATGGGTTGTCGTGGGTGAGTACACATCCTGCTAGAAGTGAATCTGCTTTGCTCCTCAGCAATGTATGCAATGATTTAGGCGCGCAGGATCTGAGTCGGGAAGTCGCTGGTTCAATACTCGCCACCGACAGTTCTGATTGAAAGCTATTCGTAGTTTTCTTAAATTATTAATGTGAATTTGCACTAGGGATAGAGCATAGATACTACTGGGATAGAGAATCGTCGTCGAACCAAAAACTTTAAAAGTCAAAGAAAGATGTCTAAAATGTTGGCTGAATGAAATAGAAACTTGAAAATAAAAGTAAAATGTTTTTAATTTATGAAATAATGTTTGATTAGCGATTATTTTGTCGGATGGCACGAATAAAAGTTTTTTTTTTACCGGAAGACGAAAAAATACGTACTAGGGTGGAAGATAAAGGTATAACAGTAAACAAGATTTACAAAATCGTCGCTCAAAATTAAATATTGACCCTTGCTCAGTCAGAATCAGTGCAGAATATTTCCAAATGTGACATATTATTTCTGATAAGGAGGTATTTCATAGGGCGATACAATACCCTTTAAACACGCTAGCAGACTTAGGACATTTCCTTAACAAATGTCAACTCCAAAATATCTTGTCATACACGAGAGAGACACGCATTGCACTCTAGAAAGGCTAAAAATAAGAAATGTACTTTTGTTCAACAAACGGCATTATAATGATAAAGATTGTAAAGTACCAGTCTCTTAAATCTAAAACTTGGTAAAAGTAATTAAGATCAGTAGGCAGTGACTTCTTAAAATGTATAAAATGATTCTAGTAGGCAGTGACTTCTTAAAATGTATAAAAGGTTTCAAGTAGGCAGTGATTGAGTAGTTTGTTTACATTTATAACCAAGTTTCAGAAGGCTGTATTTTTCACTTATGGTAAAATAATTATATTATTTAAAGTTTTAATAATGTTCTGATAATGATTATTAAAGATAAATACAGCAAATTTAAATTTATAAAAAATAAGTAAATATTAAAAAGTGTTTTATGTGATGTGTAAAAAAGATACAAAAATCTAGAACTTTGAAACAATGAATTTGACCAGGAACAGAATGGCCATCTTTGATGCTACTTGAATCGAGTTAGGTCAAGGAGTTTTGCTCTAGTAAAAAAAGCAGAAGTGATTCATTTAAAAACTAATTTCAATTATAAGTTTATGTGTCTGCAACTTGGCACCTATAAATATACTTTTAAGAAGATTTCAAGAGAAGAGAAGTAAGAAGATTAGAAGTATAAGGACTCACAAGAGAAGACTACAGATGGGTGAAAAATCATACTCAAACACAACAGCCAAAGAAGGTCGTATGATATAAACTTTTAATGTCCAATGTGGTCGTTATCAAGCAGATCAATTTCACTAAATAATTGCTGTAGTATTATTACTTGGTTTAAAAATAAATGTCTAATTATGTGTTAATTTGTATGCCAAGTGTGTTGCTCATTGACTGTGTAGGCTAGCCGAGGTGGATGAGTTTTAATATAGGGTAGCCTTGTACAGGGTAGCACGCTGTAGCGTTACAAGATGAGTAAACTTAGTGTTTTGCTTTTGGTAGGGGAAAATAATTGATCAATTCCCTACAAAATGAATATGTTGTTATTCTGGGGGCGCTAATATCTAGAGGGCGGCACTGTAGCAGACGAATTTTTATTTATGACAAATTCAAATTCAAAATTCTTTCCCAACGAAAACTTGTGGCAGGATAAATGTGTTCCTGTATCGAATGTCATATTTGTCTTTTTTATTATTATTTATTCCAACATGACATTTAACAATCACATTGCTGGTGGTAAGAATTTAGAGCCTAGCCCCATAACACAAAGTGTCCTACAACTGGACAATATACACAATACAATAATAGCAATATACAAAACACATAATAGCAATATACTCAATAATCTCAATACAAGAAACACTAAAAAATCACAAAACATTACACATAGATAACACAAATAAATGTAATACGAAAATGATGGCGTGTGTGAGTGTGAAAATTTGAGTGTGAATGTGAATATGCGTGTATATGTGAGAAAGTGGTATTGGGGGGGAGGGGGGGGGGGACACTGGTAGCAGTACTAGGGTACTAAGAATCCTTGAGCCAGCCTTGTAAGAATTCAGACTACTTTACATCGCTAGAACTTATTTCAAAACAATGCCAAAAGTTGTGAATCAAACTGCCAGGCAGGTACTTTGAAAATGCTTCTCAAACACCCATCTCTAAAATAGTATGTAAAGAGTAAAGAAGCACAAAGAAATCAACGCACAAGATTTGTATTTTGTAATTTTGTCTCCGTTTGGTCACACAAAATATGCAAACATCGCTGCCAAAATTAACATTTTTATAGACTTTTGGTGGAGGTGCCGAGTAGGTACACAAAAATAAAATAAATATCTCTGGGTGAAAGATGACGAGTATAACAAAATAGTTCATTGAAAAAAATGACCCCATGGGTCACCAAACATACTTTGAGGCATCCTTGTCGAAGGTCAATGTCAACAAAAAGACTCGTGTCAATCGGATGTCATATTTGGTTTTTATCATGAGACGTGACTTTCATTGACGGATGGGCGAACAGGAAGATGACTCATGTATAGGAGAGCTTCACTTCCCAAAATTCTACCGCCTAAATTGTATTACCTCATCATGAATTTTCAACATAGTGAAATTGAAATGCTTAAAAGTAGGAAGCTTCGCAAACGCCTTTTCAGGCGCGTTGTTGGATGAGCGTAATTTTTTTAAACGAAAAAAGCGTAAAATTGCGATTTTCATGAGAAATTATTTTTTGATTGCGCTCAAATTTCACACCAATATATTAATTCATAAAATTAAGGTTCTGTAAAAAAATCATTACAATCGGATAAAGCATGTAGGTGTTATAAGTCGAAGAAATGTAAAAAAAAAAAAACGTAAAATTGCGATTTTCATGAAAAATAATGTTTCGATTGCGTTTAAATTTCCCACGAATATATAAACTCTTAAAATTTAGGTTCTGTGAAAAATTCATTACAATCTGATGAAGCATGTAGGTGTTATAAGTCGAAGAAAGTTTTAAAAAATCGTAAAATTGCTATTTTTATGAGAAATATTTCTTCGACTGCGCTAAAAAAAAGTGGCAGTTCTAAGTTCAGAGATTTCAGAGGTCTCCAGAAAATTTTATCGCAATTGGATCATCGGTTTAGCCAGAATCGTGTTAACAGACACACAAAAATACAAAGAAAAAGAATGAAAAAAAAAACATTCCGGCTTTTTTTCTCCCGTGTAGTGAAGTGGAGTCTTCGCTTCGCTCGCTACGCTCTTCCAAAAACGTTACAATAAAGTGTACTAAACTAGGAAGCTTCGCAAAACGCTTTTTCAGGCGCGTTGTGGATGAGCGTAATTTTTAAAAACGAAAAAAAGCGTAAAATTACTATTTTCATGAGAAATAATTTTTCGATTACGTTCAAATTTCACACGAATATATTAATTTATAAAATTAAGGATCTGTGAAAAAACCATTACAATCGGATCAAGCATGTTGGTCTTACACAAGTCGAAGAAATTTTTAAAAATCGAAAAAATCGTAAAATTGCGATTATCATGAGAAGTATTGTTTCGATTCCGCTCAAATTTTCCACGAATTTATCAATTCATAAAAATTAAGGTTCTAAAAAAAATCATTACAATCGGATAAGAGAGAGATCTAAGGCCTCCATAAAATTTCTTGGCAATTGGAGTATCGGTTTCGTGTTAACAGACACAAAAATACAAAAAAAAGGGAAAAAAAACAATCGGATTTTTTTCTCCAGTTTAATGCTATGTAATCTTCGCTTCGCTCATCCAATTATACTACGTTAGAAAATAGCTTCCTGTCGTTTTTGTCTGTTTTTGCGAAATATTTTCTGTTTGTATGTATTTACTCGCTCACTAAGAAACGAACTGCTTCCCTGGCCATGATTTAAAATGTTTAGGAAATCAGAAATCTCGAAACTTAGACATGCGTCGTTTTTCAACGCAGAGTAACGCATATTAAAATCGCATCGCATCACTGTTAGTTGTCCGCATTCTAATATTTTTCGTACGACTTCTCTGCTTCTTTGCTATTTACCCGAGAAAATGTTAGGCCTACTCCCATTGTTATAGAAATTTCATGGAATGACTTTATAAATCTCCAAATTTACATGTTATTAAAGTGTAATCGACGAAATACGTATCATTAAATTATTGGAGGAGCGAAACAAATCAATTTTACTGACCCCCCAAAAGTCTCAGGTGTTTTTTTTTTTGTCTTTTTGTTCGCTCTCTACCGGGCAAACAACATAATATGCGATCTTGATGAAAATAAGAGGGGACCTTCGAAATCTATGAACTTAGAACTCCCACGTTTTGGGTATAATCGAAGAAATATTTCTCATTAATATCGTACTTTTACGATTGTTTTCGATTTTTAATGCGATATTTTCGAGACATTTGGACCGATTCTGACCAACCGGGTAGGGCTACAACGTTCATATTTCACATGGACATTTAAATAATGTTGATTTATTGCCTTTTGAAAGAATAAGTTGAAAAAATTAGACAGAATCCAAAGAAGTAAAGTTTTTAATATTATAAGTTTTTTTATGTGTATATTAATAATAAACAAGTAACTGTAGAAACTTGACAACAATCACCTACAATGCGTACAAAAATCTCTTCGGGCCTCCAAATATTTTACATTCTTTTAATTGGTATTACCATAGCAATTAGTACTACCGGTACTTCATAAAAATTATCCTGATTCAACAAAATTTATTTTGCAATGGAACTTGAAGAAGTAAAGAGATACCACGCATACTAAAAACTTCAAAAAGTTCATCCATCAACGCGACTAAAAAAAGCGTTCGCGAAGCGGCGTAGTTAATAAAATATAATTGTTTGTTAATACATACAAACAAAACTGAAAGTGCGCTAAATAGGCCAAAAATGTTCATCCATCAACGCGACTGTTAAATAGTGTGTTCGTGTAGCTCTAGGAATGCTCTCGAGACATTCTAAACATTAATTAATGTTTCAGGGGCAACTACGTCGATCGCCTGGGTAAGCCGTATAAGAAGGGAGCGGCATGCTCGAAGTGTCCCGACCACTGTCACATGAAGAAGCTCTGCACCAACTCGTGTCACACAGCCGACCAGTGGGCCAACTGTGGCGAGCTAAACTCCACGTGGAACAACTGGCTGTGTCACAACCACACGCCCGAGGGACGGAGCAGGCACAAGTCGTGTAGGGCGACCTGTAACTGTCATAACAAGATCACGAATTGACCCCGCGGGATTCACCGGAGTGAACAGTAAAGTGCCATGAACTTGATGCCGCTCTAGCGGCAGAGATTCTTAGAACCAAAATGTGTTGACGAAACACACGTGTTGGCTGTCAAGAGAACAGTGTAAGCTATTTATAGGTGAAAGTTTGAGTAAGATATGACGAGCGAAATACATTATTTTGTGTCAAATGAGCCAAGAAGATATCAGAAATGTTTTTACTCCCCCACATCCCCTGCAAAGACATATTCAGTATCAAGCCTATCGGTCAACATACTTGCGATTATACCTACTAACTATAATTTTATATTATTGTATGTATTAACATTTAAAAATGTTTGTTAACTAGACTTGTACTTACTATATATCTGTTTGTTATATTTATGTTACCCATGTTGTACGCCATGCATGTTGTACCATGTACGCTTTTTCTGTGAACACTTCCAAACATGTATTATTAATTATTATTCTAATTTCTCCTGTAGGCATTCGAACTTTTGACACTTCAAAAGTTATGAAATATAACACACACACTGAACTACTTAAGTCTTTTATTTTGTATTATTATATATTTTTGCCCCGGGGAATGTCATTCAAGCCCAAAATGACAGTCGAGGGCCACACCTCTTATTGGTGATTGGAAACCAAAAATATTTCTACTTGCATACGCGGTCACGATCATGCATTTGATTTCAATTTCATTATTTTGTCTGCACTTGATGGCCCCCTTTGGGCTCTAAACACCCACATACTTGACTAGGCTCATGTAAGGAATAGACCCATCAAAGGCAAGGTTATCTAAATCTCTATACGCGCTGGACGCAGTTTCAGTAGATTCAGCTAACCATGGTTCAGAGTAGCTCGGTCATGAGTGAATCCAAACTACACACGACGATGTCCAATTAACGCCACTCTGACACTTTGTTTTAAGAATGACTTCTTCCTCTCCGCCCTCCCCCCCCCCCTCCCCCGCTGGACCACTAGTCAATCGCTCAGGGAAGTTTCGACCAATGTGTTCTCATGGTGTTTTGAGGTTCTGCGAAATGATATTGCCTCAAATTACACACTGTATTTTCAATGTTAAAAATCACGTGTACTTTAGATAATTTGTCCCACTGTTCCCCCTCATAAAAAGTTCATTATGAGGTATTTGACTCCCATTTTGCTTGTACTCAACCAAATACCGTAATATAAACGTAGTGTTATATTACGGTATTTGACTCAACCAACTCAACGCTTGGATTTAGGAGGCAGTGTGTTAAAAAACAACAGCGAAACAATATTGTTTAATAACATATATTTTCCACTATCTTAATTTATTTGCTGTAGGTAGCTTGTGAATTTTGTAATGTCCAAATTACAAAGAAATTCTCAGTGATGTGCACGTCACAAAATCAGAAATATTAAATACCCTACTAAATAATTAAAACAAAATATGAGTCATCACTCACTAGAATATAGCGTTTGCGCTTGTGACACACCCCAAGTGTTTGACATATCTCACATGACGGAGGACGATGAGGATATTGAGCAAGAAGAGCCAGCATCCACTGATCCAGACTCTCATGAGAAACTTGCACCGGTTAATTGGATCAACCTTTGGGGGGACGAAGAACTCAGGAAACTGGTGAGTTTCGTTGTGTTTTGATTGCATTTGAGAGGGAGGCTTACGCTGTCGTCGGTGAACTGTTGCACAACAAGTTGTAGCTCTCGTTGCCAAGTGCCACTGTGCACATGGTTGAGCTTGAATATACTCAAATTAGGCCTAGCCATAGTAAACAACTATTGTCTCCTAGGACTACACACATGTTGACAGATTGATAATAGGGTTTCATAGCAAGGGCGCATGTGCATAAAAACATTATTATAGTAGAGCCATTATAGAAGGGTAGAATCTGGTCCAGGGAGAAAAAAGACACTAACAACAGCTAGCCTAGTATGAGCACGGATAATTTATTACACTTCCCTCCAATCTATCTGTGCCCTGTGGTATAAGTAAGGGAGTATTTTGCGCATGAAACTCTGGCAGTCGTCGTCGACACCTCCCCCTTCCCCCCCTCTACGACCACATAGACGACGGCATGTGAAAACACTCTCCCGTGGTTGACGCGCTTACCAAAAAGGCCGAAACTCAAACCATTTCCCTTCAAGAGAGAGAGAGAGAGTTCAGAGCGGTAAACAAAAGGGCTTAGGCCTATAGATCTGTCCACACAGCCTATAGGCCCTAGGCCTATGCCTATGATGGCACTAAAATGCTCGATCTATAAAGCATCCTAGACTGTAGTAGAAAGCGAATATCAGACCAAATAATATTAGGTATCGGTAGCCTACACAGGCCTACTAATATACAACTTCACAATTATTGGCTATAGCTCTGGCAAACCGACTCGACCCTGGACATAATTATGAGCTAGGCCTAGCTGAAGGCTTATTATGTTTGAGGCGCAGGGTCCAAAATCAAGTAAACCAAATTCAAAAGTCAAGGCAAGCCCTACAGAAATCTAGGTTTCCGTTCTACCATTAATGAATTTCATCTTTAATATTTCTTTGCAGGTAGTTGAGCCTGGCAAGAAGAACACGATGCCCGACCACGGATACAAGTGCATGTTGAGCATGGTTGGCTGTCTGAAAGACGGAACCACCTTCGACGAATTCGAACATTTTAAAATCCAGGTTGGGGACGCCGAAGTGGTCCTCGGAATCGACCTCGTCCTCCTCTCGATGACTGTAGGGGAGAAGGCGCTGGTCGAAGTCAGCCCGAAACTCGGCTATGGAAGTATGGGAAGGTGATCTGACCATAACATATAATAATATTAACTTACGGTACCTAATTATTTCTTGCCACCCGCTGATGCATTGGGAGATTTGTGTTTATCGGTCTGTTTTGCACGGCGGTTTATTCCGAATTATTATGCCTATACATCCCTAAAAACCCATGGCTATGAACCCTGACCTTCTCTAACTCACACTTGACTCCCGCTAGGTACCCCGACATCCCTCCCAACGAAGCCCTGATCTTCCTCATCCAGCTGGAGGCTGCAGAGCCAGAGCGGGATCTCAGCACCTACACCATCTCCGAGTTAAAGGCCATCGGCGTGCGTAAATGTGAGCGCGGAAAGTGGTGGCACTCGCGCAACGAGTTCGCTATAGCGCTCACCCTTTACAAGTGCGCGCTCTACTACCTCGGGTACGAGGATCGAGCCCTGGAGAACTCCTCTTCCGAGCAGGACGAGATTCTGGAGTACAGACTCAAAGTCATCGACAGCATCGCCGCGCTCGCCAAGTACGACGTCGCACTGGAAGCTATTGAGCTCGTCCTCGCTTGCCGGTCGAGCAACGTGAAGGCTCTCTATCGGAAGGGCAAGGTTCTGGAGGCGCTAAGAAGACACTCGGAGGCCCTAGAGGTTCTGTCGTTGGCGATGGAAATTGAACCCGAAAACATCGATTTGCGAAACGAGGCGAACGCAATTCTAAAGGTGATGACTTGCGAGTCTGCAGATGCTAAGAAACTCCAAGAGGAAATGTTCCGAGGAAATTCCGAAGACGCTGCTGAAACCAAAACTGAAAACTCCGAGATAGTTAACAACGAGGCAGTTAACAACGAGGCAGTTAACAACGAGGCAGTTAACAACGAGGCAGTTAACAACGAGGCAGTTAACAACGAGGCAGTTAACAACGAGGCAGTTAACAACGAGGCAGTTAACAACGAGGCAGTTTAGCAACGAGGCAGTTAACAACGAGGCAGTTAACAACGAGGCAGTTAACAACGAGAACGTTGATAAGGATACCGTCGTCAATACTGACTCTCCACCAACTACCCCGAAAACTAAGACTAAGACAAATAAGAGTGCATTAAATCTCAAGAGAACGAAAAAACTGTCAAAATCAAAATCAAGATTTGCTTTCGTTGGCGCCTTCACGGTAGTGGCTGCGGTAGTCGGATTTGTTGCCTTCCGCCACAGGAACACCAATAGCTTTTAGGGGAGATGCGCCACGAGCCACATTTCGTTATTGTATGCTTGGACATTCATTTCCATCCCCCAGTATTCTTCTTGTTTATATTCTTAAAGTATCTACTTTTTCTGTAAATTAGTGTTCTAATGCAAGTATAAAAATAAATCAATATCTCTATTTCTGGGTCACATACATACATTGCAATGTTTCCTTATAAAGATATTTAGCATGGAGATGAATTCATACGATTGTTTTATTTTTTCACCTGAATACCCATTAAGATACCCGACATTCTAGGACATTTTATGGGTAAGCATATGAAATTAAGTAAATTTTATTGCGTTTGGCTCTGCCGTTCCACATCCCAACCCAACGATTCACCCGAGCTCAATATTATCTTAGGGACTACCGTAACGTTTACGTAACAAAGCGTGCTTGTTATTTTTTATACGAGCCGGTTAAAATATGCAACGAGCGCAAGTTGAGACCGGAAACGCAATTAAAAAGATTATTAATTCTCTTTCTTCTTTTCTTTGTGTTACTGGTTCTTCTCCCCCATCTGTGATTATCGAAGTGTAACTTAGTGTATAGTGGCGTGCAGTTTCCACTTTAGGCCGACCGGCGCCTAATTGTTCACTGTGTATGACTCACCTTATACTGGCAAGAATCTCTTATGTTTAGTAAAGTCAAATTTATTAAGTCTGTAGTTTGTACATTGCTGTATTGTACAAATATAAGCATCGCCATCCGTCATCGCTTACTTATAAACTAAAGCTACATGTCAGGTTCTCACGGACTATGGGGCAGATGCTCTTTATGTCATTCCCGCATTTATTTTTTAATGTTACATGTTCAAATGTTGTAGTGCAAATAAATTTAAATATTAATAAATCAATAAAAAAATAAAATACATTGTTACATTTTACATGGCACATTTTTGTTTAGTAATGAGTGCTATTCAAACGCCAAGTTGAGATTCATCTCCATTGTCGAAGGATTTATGGATTTGTAATTTGTGCTTTGTAACATTAACGTGTTATTCAACATTATACAGGGTCATATTTTAGCTTCTCAAATCTTGCGGTGTCCTTTATTAAAATAGATGTCCTCTGACTTACTTTATACCATAAGTGATGCTCTAATTTTGCGGCATCGTAACTCTGTTACGTTTCTCTTTCTTGTATTGTTCGTAACTGAAATGTTTGACTGATTGTAACTATATAACTATGTACTCTGTAAACTGGTAATGTTTATTAATCATTAATCCTGTCATTGTCATAGCTGAAATACAGTACTATTTAAACTCCGTGGTTTGACTGACTGTAACTATGTACTTTGTAAAGATAATGTTTAATCTAAACAAAATTAATGCTGTAATGTTGGTTATGTTACGCCACAGTTGGTGTTGTACTCTCTGGAGTTTAATAAAAGATTTAAAAAAAATACTTAATGAAGGAACAAAACGGATCAAAGATACCATTAATAATAACTACGTGAAGTGACTACGTGACGTTGTTCGAAAAGCATGAACGACACATTATTCAGCTCGAATGGTGACGTTTCCCATTCTAAAGTGATGGTGATTCCAAACTTCGTCTCTCAAGCTCAATGCTGTAAGGTATAGGAATAATATATTTTAAATTTACGATGTCTTTTGTTTAAAGTTGTGAAAAAATTTATAGAAATAGCTTCAAATTAGTGTAAAATAAATATAATATATTTTTTGTGCCAGCGACAAAATTTTATAAGACTTCGTTACAAGCATTGAACTCACTTTGTACCTAAACACGTGCCAACGCGTATTCAGCATGAGTGTTGAAAACAATAACACCGATTTAAATTGTTTTGTTTTATGTTAATTATTCAGTTGGGGCAAAAACGTCAACACATTGGAATAAAACACAAAAGCGTCAAAGGTGGTAGCATTATAGTACCTGTCTATATGGTCCGGAACATACAGTGCTGAATATTATAATTACAAGGATTTCGCTCTACACAAATTCACATAGCCAAAATTAATAATCATGTGAAATTTGTTGGGCATTACATTTCTACAAATCTGACATGTCAATTTCGATTTCTGACGTTATTTGACGTCCATATAATATGAACAGTAATAATTGAACAATAGCGAAATATAACCCACTATCATACATCATCATCACATATTATCACTACCATAACAATGGTAATAATAGTCGTCCTTTTTTCGAGCCTCCACCGCTGAGGCCTTGACCTAAAGAACGGGGAACAACTTCCGCCAGAGCACGCGTGCACTTCATGCGCGTGCGTACTAACAACTTCTAATTCCATTTTTGTTTAGGTTTGTCACGAAACTTGATGCCGCAGATAAAAGTGGCATAATACGGTACATACGCGGGTATTCTGTTAATATTTTACGATATCTAAAAACAGCTTAATATCACTTAAAATACGCAAATAAAGGCTTGTGCTTCGATCACTTTTAATGGTAGTGCCGAGTTAAGAAAACTTCCGTTTTGAGTGAGGATATTATACATATTGAGATAGGATAATATTATGGGGATTTAAATAATGGAGATAGGGCATCTCTCTTTAAAAAAAAAACGCATGTCAATCGGCAGCCAAGCTCGTTTTTTTTATCATGACACTTGACACACGCACAGATGAACTGAGAGAAAAGTGATACATACTCTGTTTACTTTACAAATTACACAAATTACAAATTATTTGAACGTTCAAATAATTTGTATATAGCCCTATTGCTTTTAAAGTTAACCATATTGTCTCTGAACACTGCATCTAAATTAATATAATCACGATTGAAACTCATGCACCACTGGACACTTTTCGTGATTTCAATGCTGGAAATAATCGTGTTATGTTTGTACTCTTCTTCAACCTAGTATATCTATTGATTACCCAGCTTCGCACTCTCTTTTGATACACCCGCACTTGTGCTTGTCACGTCAACGCAACAAGTTAAATGAATGATGTACAGGTAATGACGAAAGTTAGTTCGATATTGGTATTCAAGGTAATTTTTTGGTTCAGCAGAACCAAGATTTTTAGCACATCTTGATGATCAATCAAAAGGTGTATAGAATGCAGGGACTGGAGTGAATTCAGGCGCTTAGGAACGTTTTGAATGTTGGTGGGTATGTGGGTTGGGGGTGGGGGGGTGGGAGGGGTGAATCCACTCAGATTTTGTGGGCGACTGATGGGGTGTGGGAATACGATTTCCCCCCTGCCCCCCAAATACTACAGTTATTTCGTCATGTTTTAACTGCACTCGGACTCTGTAAACGATGTTTTCCAACTATCTGCGATCTAAAAACTAAAAAAATGAACGTGAAGTGGCCCATTTTAGTAAATTTCAAACTAATTAGGGATTTAATGACGAAGGATACACACAAACATATTCGTTTTACCAAGGTGATTGTCGAATAATATTTAACTCGCGTAAGTTTTTGCCCCCCCCCCCCCCGGTCCTAGGCCACTGAGTGCATTGTCAGTAACTTTTCCTCAGTCCAGAATATCTCGATATTTGTGTAAACCATGGTGGAAATCAGCAGCTGTCACACTCTGGTTCTCGGTTTAGGTGGTCGTGTGTTACAGGAATCACACGCCAATACTTACGCCTAGGGGTGCGGTTCGACATAGTTATTTTTGTCTTCTGACGAGGGGGATGCTGAATATCCGCTGACGATGTAATAACCATGACCAGTGTGAAACGGTAATGTAAAATTACCAACACTAGTAACGAAGGTGAACGATTAATGAAGTCGTATAAAATGATTGCAATTACAAATGTCAATGACAAAAACAGTCGTGTATGCCACCGACCTAATAAACTTAAAAATTAAACACAGCTGATCGACTTTTGTTTGTATTTCTCTCTCTCTCTTTTCCCCCTATTTCCCCTCAACTTGTAAATTACCGTGTTGTGTTCGTCCGGCGTTCCTCCCACCTGGTCGCCATCCAACATCCGGCAAGAGCAGCAGCGAGTGTTCTCTTCTCTCCCCTTCAT
>JAMZAV010009186.1:0-26551 GCA_024449915.1 Sweltsa coloradensis | reverse complement strand
AAAAATTTTAATTTTTCACCAACATGTTTACTTCTTTGACATTCTATGTTGTTGGAAAGTTAAATACAGGAGAGAGAAATGACAAGTTTAAAGCTACAATAGAATCGCAAACACTTAATGGAGAATATTAAACAAAATTAGGAAATTAACAAATCCACCCCGGGCCCGGGGTTCGAGCCCGGGTCTTCCACACCCCAGGTAGGCGCCTTACCCGAAGTTAAAACTTGGTAGTCTAGTCTGGAATGTGGGAGACCCAGGATCGAACCCCAGTCGAGATGGATTTTTTCATTTCTGAATGTTGTATTAATTGCATGAGTGAAGCAAAGACTTCAATTTCACTGACCCCCAAAAAAAATTTAGCTCGGGTGTTTTTTTGTTGTTTGTATTTTTGTCTGATTGTTCGCTCTCTACCGGGCAAACGGCATATGCGATCTTGATGAAAATTGGAGGGGACCTTCAACATCTCTGAACTTAGACCTCCCACGTTTTTTGGTACAATCGAATAAATATTTCTCATGAATATCGTACTTTTACAATTTTTTTTCCGATTTTTAGTGCGATACTTTCGTGCTATTTGGGCCGATTCTGACCAAACAGGTGGGGCTACAACGTTCATATTTTACATGGACATTAAGGTAATGGTGATGTATTGCTTTTTGAAAGAAAAAAAATGAAAAAGTTAGCCAGAATCCATAGAATAGGGCCTAAAGGTTTTAATATGAGTTTTTTTTAGGTTTATAATAACAATTAACAAGTAACAATAGAAACTTGACAACAATCACCTACAATGCATTCAAAAAGCACTTGCAAAGGAAAAGTGGTCCCACGCAAACTAAAAACTTACAAAAAAGCTCATCCATCAACGCGACTAAAAAAATCGTTTGCGAAGCTTCCTAGTATTAACAATTCCTCATACGGGAGTTTTTCGCAACAAACCAAGTTGAGAAATTTTCTGGAGAATTTAAGTTCCTTAACCCGAGAGTAGTCGCCCCCCTGTTTGTAAGTTAGTAGTCCGCGCGGGGTCCTTTAGACCGCATTATTTTTTATGGGCAATAACGTTAGGATGACGTTTTGATTACGAATATAAGGTAATTTTTTAATATAAGTAACAGCATACCTGGTTATATTAATCAATTATCAATAATAATCAATACATAATCAATCAATAATCAATCAAACACAAAAAAGTAGCAAACCTAAAAAAGTATAAAAATTAAAAATATGTTTGAAACACCCTGTAGTTCGTATTATTAGTAACCAAGACAGTAATATTATGCCAACACTGTATGTTGAAGAATAATCACCTACAATAACAAAATACATGTCTCATAATAGTGATTGAATATGCATATTTTTGCCTCCCTTAGTAGTCGCGCAGCGGTCGAAAAGGACCGAGCAACCCAAAAACAGGACCTCTTATCTTAGATGAAGTTCTGCAGAAAACTGAATCGCGTATTCCCACACTGGCTTCACAAATCTATTTTGGGAAGGTAGGCGGAACTAGACAAGCCACGCATGCGCGGCTGTGCAAATACCAACTGTTGAAAAAAAAAGTCGGTCTAAAAGACCACACGGGGACTACTCTCGGGTTAATGTGCATTTATGAATATATGGACAGCTAATTAGGACTGAACTACTCAATTAGATTTCATTTCAACTAGTTAGATTAAATGGAACACAATCTGAAAATTACAAAATCCAACTCGGCCGGGGATTGAACCCAGGAATACCGCTTGCTTGCTTGGTGGTCTAGTGGTTAAGACGTCCGCCAGGCAAGCAGGGGACCTGGGTTCTATCCCCAGTCAAGTTGTGTTATGTGTCTGGTTTGTTTTCCATACATTAACTCTTCCACCACTAATTCCTCTGCTAACTAGGAAAACGCTAAAGTCCTGCTGCGTTGATGGATGAGCTTTTTTGTAAGTTTTAAGTTTGTGTAGGACCACTTTTCCTTTGCAAGTGCTTTTTGAATGCATTGTAGGTGATTGTTGTCAAGTTTCTCTTGTTACTTGTTAATTGTTATTATAAACCTCAAATAACTCATGTAAACCTTTATTTCTATGGATTCTGGCTAACTTTTTCAAGTTTTTCTTTCAAAACGTACTACATCACCATAAGCTGAATGTCCATGAGAAATATGAACGTTGTAGCCCCACCTTTTTTGGTCAGAACGGCCCAAATGTCACGAAAACATCGCACAAAAAATCGTAAAAGTACGATATTCATGAGAAATATTTCTTCGATTGTACCCAAAAACGTGGCACGTCTAAGTACAGAGATTTCGAAGGTCCACTCCAATTTTCATCAAGATCGCATATGCCGTTTGCCCGGAATCATGCAAACAAATAAGACAAAAAAAGAAACAACCAAGCTAAATGTTTTGGGGAGTCCGTGAAATTGAAGTCTTGCTTCGCTCATCCAATTAAATCATGAAAAGTAGGGTTGCCGTTAGGTGAAATTCCCTAATCAACTATCAAAATTTCCATTCAAGTATTATCTAATGATCGTCTAATCGTAAAAATTTGCCCCGACTGGTGATTAAACCCAAAACCTCCGCCTCAACATAGCGATGCTCTACCAATCGAATAATGAATGTTTGTGCGATCACTTATCCATTGTAATCGATACTAGGAATTTAAAAAAAAAATGCTTAAAAAAAAGGTCCAAAAAGGTCTTTCACTAGGACAAAACTTTGCTATATTTGAACCCAAAATTACTGACTTTAGCAACTCAAGTGTTGCTTGAGTTACTGTAATGAAGTGTTAGTACTTCAATCCTTTCATTGATTACGTTTTAACAAAGTGGTTGTGTATGTCTGATGCAAGTATTTTGTGTATTTGAGAGTCAGCCTGTCTGGGACTCGAACCCAGATCATCTTGACTATGCTAACTATTCTTTTGTTGCTTGATCTGTAAAACTCTTTAAGGACATCACAACCCTACGATTTCCCGGGAATGTATATAATCTAATTTATTTTCATGAATTACGCAGAAAACTAGGAGTCGCTACAAACGTTACAATTTCTCAATTTGTTTCTAGTCGGGAAACACTCCCGTAGGTGTAATTGTTATTATTATTAATCGTACTACTTAATAACTAATGGTAACATTAAGTAACGACACACGATATAATAACAATAATAATCGTGCGGGCACTATAATCGTGACGTAAAGATTGCACACTCTTCATGTCCTTGCAGACGGCCAAATATTTGACAAGCGTGGTAAAGAGTTCGCTGTAGACGAAGATATAGTGATTAGACAAAAACGAAAAGTACCATCGTGTTCCGTGGTCTTTCTTCTACAAACATGATGTAAAACTTAACGTTTTTGTTGAAAAATAAAATAAGTTTTGATTAATATTTAAGTGTACTGCACAACACATCACAACAGATTAACTAAAGTCATAACATTAATTTACCAATCACATATCACAACATTCACTAACGATTGATTATTGAGCATTCAAATCGCCAGTTTATACACTGCTGCTTGGGGAAGGACTACTTCTAATGCTACTCCGGCTATGATGCACGTTACGCCCACCGACAGTGCTGCCCCTGGATTCCACTTTTAAACACGTTTAGAGTGCTATTGCAAGGAACTAGGAAGGAATGATGCAGTTGTAATTTTGTATGTTTTTGTAGAAAGTTAGGCAAAACAAATTTATTGTTCAGTTGTATTGTACTTGAGAACATGAAAAGTAGCGTAATGCAAAACATTGACCGACGTCATGAACAAATTTGCCATCTATTTTTTTAAATTTCGGATCAACAGGGCTCGATTGTGGTTTGTAGTAATTAATCGTTTGACATCTCTAACAAAAACTACTCAATTGTACAATTAAGATCCTTAAGGATTTGATGAAAGTGGGGAAAACTCCTTCCTACCTAACACGATGGGAGCTAGAATAAGAGTTGGTATTCTGTTGACGATAAAACGACACTGCCAAGGTACCAATTTTCTTGTTGCCGATAGTTGACTTTCGACGAAAAGTAATGTTGCTGTGTACGCACTGCGAGCTGTGACCACCGATACAAAGAGGGCTATCGCACAGATCAACATCTTTTGTCAGCTTACTCTGACAATTCGCTAAGAATGCGGAATGGACCCAACGGATGAAAGGCATTCAAACTATTCGTCAGAGGAAAATGGACAATGGTGTACAGACAGGTTAGCTAGAGGAAGATTGAGGTAATGAAAAATGGTGACTTAAAAACATTAATTAAGCATACTTAATCACAAATGTTCAATTTCTCTAGTTTTACCAAAATGAATTTATTTAGAATTTTGATACCAGCTTATTATTTTTTGAGCCATTGATTTGAGTTGAGTCAACTGTTGTAGTTTTCCCACTGAATTATTGCATATGCATACACACATTCTACAAAATAGTTTCACTCTACCATCAGTTTAAAATTTTGGTCACAAACTTCGCAAAGGCTATAAATTTTGTATTTTTGGGCCGATTTGTTCTCTTTCTTTATAGTTGCAAAATGAAATGGAGAGTCTGCGGTTACCCAAGCAACGAATTCCTTACAACGGGTTATTTTTACAAACTCTGCAGTGACTTTAATTTCTACTTCCGACTGTGGGCGACGATCAATACATTGAATCGAGTTTCGAGAGAAATGTTTATGTTGAAATAATTCTAAAACTCGCCACAAATATGGAATGTATGCAACACCATTAAAAGCAATACCGGTAGAGTAATGTAGTAATTCAAACTTTAGGCTAGCAATTGTCAGTGCAATAATTGGAAATGAAATGATATATTAAATTTAGCATTAAAAACTGTAATTTAAACATTTCTATATCGTTACAAAAAATACGGATTTTGAATTTTGATGACAGCTTATTTTTTTGTGATTTAATTTGTGTTTAGACTATTTTATACAATTTAGTTTGTGATTTATAGTCTTATAAAAGGAATTAATAATAAACAAATAATTTTCATATGAAAGTGGAATTTTGGGTCTGAACCCTGAAGATTGACCCTAGTTTGTTCGAACAATTTCGTACAATTTTGTAGTTCACAAAGTGTGAAAAAGGCCTACCCTGTGGCTAGTTTAGTAAAGATTGGAGAAGGTTTGACAGTCTGGGAAAGAATAGGGAACATAAAGCCCAGCCTGAAGGGCTGGGGACTACAACACTATTCACCTGCTGATGAGGACTGCAGCTACAGGCCCTTATACAATTTTGTAAGTGATAAATATGACTTTGGAAGAAAGAAGATGGGGAAGCCCAGGACCTACATAGGCAAGAGAAGAGAGCTGTGAAGATGTGCAAGAGATACAATAGGGAACATACGCCAATTCCAAATATTGACTTTTTTGTATAGAATGATCAATGAATAGAAAACATAGAAAACCACTTTAACAACACCATTGCCGCAATGTAAGCCAATCCAAAGTAAACCATTTAAATTTCATAAAAAGTTGTTCTTATATTATTTCAAACTGCACGTGACGTTACTATCCAGGTCGTCACCAATGAATTTAGACAAGAAAACATCTACTAGGAGTGTTAATAGGTTCTTTTATCTAAGTTCTTTGGTCGCCACATGGTTTATGCATGGGCAACAGTAACTGCCTTGTAAATCCATAGTGTAAGAATGAAATTTACAACCGCCTTCTAAATAACATCAAAATTTACTGCATGGTCGCTAAACAGCTCGTGTTGCTACGACGATTGTTGCCACTTTCTTTTGTTTTGTGATTATTCGTTACGTGATTGGCCGATTGCCCATATATACTGTATTATGATGTAAACGCCCGTTTTTACCGCCAAAATTTTTGGTGTAACTTTCAGCTAACTTTTACAAATGAAAATATTATCTAAATTTAAAAAAAATTAATTGACGCATTCAGTCAGAAACAAGTCCTTATTGTAGTAGAATGATAAAATCAAGTGACATAGGGAATAGGAAATCTATTATTTCAAAAGAAACCTTAGTAGAACAGGTAAATTAATGTTTGGTGGTCAGTTCAAAGGCAGCAGATATTCGTTGCAGTACTGGGTTCCATCCATTCAGATGTATAATGCAACTACAATTCAAAGATTAAAATGTACCCGTCCTGATGGTTTAGTGGTTAAGACGTCCACCTGGAATGTGGGAGATCCGTGGTTCGATTCCCGGTTGGGGCGGACTTTTTTAATTTCTGAATTGTAGTAAATAAAAACAATTACACCCACGGGAGTGTTTCCCGATTAACCAAATCGAGAGGTAAATGATATTTAAATATTAATTGAACTTAACACAGTTCTTCTATTATGTTGCAATATTTCGAAAAGTTTCACTTTTCTTCGACAGGCAGACATTTACAAAAATACAAACATCTGAAAAAACAATAGCCACAGCTATGTGGATGAAAAATTAATTGCAAAGAAGTTGTATTTTTAAGTAATTTAACAAGGTGAAAAGAAAAAAACATTTAAAAACTATATCCCTAGCTTTAATTTATGACAAAGCAACTTTAGTTGAATAAAAGATATAGTAGTTATAGGCTCAAGTAGATAGATTGATAGATTTTTGGTTGTTAATTGATAGTTCTTTGTTTATAGTTTTAGTTGATAGTGGAAAAAATACTAATAAATAAATGAAATAAAATAAATTATTTTAAGTTGAAAGATGTAAGCTTAATGGGTGCAGGACTAGCCTAGTCTTGTTTTGATGGTACGAATTCTTGCCACAATGCTAATTCTATCTGTGAGAGTTCAGTAGTGAGTTTGTTGATTAAGGGAGTTTTTCTCCCTGAAACTAATGGCGAGCTCTGGGTCGTCGTCGGGGAACTGTCCCCTTCCCTTTGACTACCTCCCCGACGGCGACGACAATGACAACACGAACGGATGATGACACAGACGGAGACGACCACGACGTGGGGGAACCCCTGCCCTCCTCATACGCTTGTGGCTGGTTCTGACCAGCACAGGCCTGTCCACCCCTTGTCCCCCCGCGTCATCCCTTACGTCCCTCCCTTCGTCTCGATTAGCCAAAGTGCATAAATATGAGACGTTAAGCAATATCCAATCAATCAGTGAGTTTGTTCTTAACAAGAATTAGTTTCTCTTTTATAGGTACGGATGGAAACAAGTTAACTACATCGAAGCTCACCATTTTGGAATCTATGTCGATTTGTGTATCCTTCAGCAGCTCTACAAGTTCTTTAGAATTTGTGACAGAAGAACGGATACCTCTTCCAATAGGTTTACTTATGTAATTATGTAATTCAGTAATTTATCTTCTTTTTTATTAAACATAATTAAACCTATTGGAAGAGGTATCCATTCTTCTGTCACAAATTCTAAAGAACTTGTAGAGCTGCTGAAAGATACACAAATCGACATAGATTCCAAAATGGTGAGCTTCGATGTAGTCAACTTGTTTCCATCCGTCAAACTCACTACGGATTCAACTCTCACAGAAAGAACTAAGTTAACAGTAGACAGCATCAACCAAAACCGGGCAATTGGGACCGGGGAAAATCAAAATCAAAACGCGTAATAACTCGGGCGTAGTAATTTGTACAAGCTTGAAATTAAACATGCTCTTAACCATTATAAATATCTAGTGCTTAAAACACAAGGGGTATCTTTGGGGGGACCGTGGGCCCAAAAATGTCAAATAACAACTTTGAACTTAACAAATTTAATCATTCAAAGTCCATCATTCACGCCTTGATAGCAAACGAACAACAAAAAGATGTAATATCCAACCAAATACAAAAATTTGTAAAAAAAACGGCAGCCAAGCTCTCCTTTAAAAGTCTTCGGCTGTGAATGCTGTGAGATATAGAAGTTGAGCCAAGCTTTTTATTCTTTCTCCCTAGTTTCGCTTTGAAAATAAGTAAGATCATTTCGCCTGTTGACGAGCGCCAAGCCAACAATTTTTGTGGTAAAAAAGTAAAATTTTTAAACTCGAAATCATAAAAAAAATGGCCTGGCCATTGAATTTGGTTCATGGCCAAGAATTTTTTTTATGATTTCGAGTTTAAAAATTTTACTTTTTTACCACAAAAATCGTTGGCTTGGCGCTCGTCAACAGGCGAAATGATCTTACTTATTTTCAAAGCGAAACTAGGGAGAAAGAATAAAAAGCTTGGCTCAACTTCTATATCTCACAGCATTCACAGCCAAAGACTTTTGAAGGAGAGCTTGGCTGCCGTTTTTTTTTTACAAATTTTTGTATTTGGTTGGATAACTATTACACGTAGCCATATCTTTTATTCAACTATTGCTTTGTCATAAATTATAGGTAGGGATAGATAGTTTTTAATTGTTTTTTCTTTTCAACTTGTTAAATTACTTAAAAATACAACTTCTTTGCAATTAATTTTCCATCCACATAGCAGTGGTTATCGTTTGTTCAGATGTTTGTATTTTTGTAAATGTCTGCCTGTCGAAGAAAAGTGAAACTTTTCAACATAATAGAAACTTAATTTCCTACCTAATAACAGTGTTAAGTTCAATTAATCTTCAAATAGGGTATCTATTATTGTGCTAGGATAGAAAAAAGTAGAAAATTTGTTTGCGGTACCCTGCCACAAGCGGAAAACAGCAATGGATGATGACTGCAATAGACGATTTTCAAAATCACCAGCGCCCTCTATATCGTGCACGCCAAGCATTTTGGGAGAAAGGGCATTTACACGCTAAATGCCATATGCTCGGGTGTGTGGAGAACTGCGTTTCCAACAATGGCAGTGCAGTCAGCCACAATCCCAATCATATGGCATTTAGCATGTAAATGCACCTTTCTCCCATAATGCTTTGCAACGGAGCGCGCATGCGCAGTTAATTCTGAAAATGGTCTATTATTACAATGTCATTTGAAATGACTGACGTAGTTAACAAGATGTAATATCTTACAGTTAAGAGAACATCGAATTATTTCGGAACCAAGTAGGCCCTACTGTGAAATAAATCAATTACCGATTTTTTTAACAATAATATGAATCGTGTGCATTATTTTTAAGTATTGAAGATAGGTGGGGTCGACTGGCAGTATAGATAGGCCTACCAAGGTAAAATGTGTGAAGAATTCGATAGAAGGTGTTACGAGGGAACAATGTAAATAAAATAAATAAGTTTGTATTTAGAGACTTCCCACTCAGTCACACATTACTGATTTTCAGTGGGGACATTAAATTTAAAGCAGAAAATGCCAACCCTGTACGCGCCGACACCATCGACGGGCAAACAATGACCAACAACAGGCCAGCATATATGTATGAAACACCAATCAATCAAGCTGGACACAATTCCACCTGTGGACAGCGCCAGAATCAACAAGACTAATTCGGAAACACCTTGGAAGTTGGAATTTATTATCTGCCTTGTTGTTAGGACGGCTCCAAAGTCATTGTTTACACATTTTAAAGTCAATAACGGATGGACTTAAGTACACATCAGAAGTTAAAAACTTTTGCCTCAAACGGGAATCGAACCCTGGACCTCATGCATTGGAAGCAGAGACAAACGAACGAGAACCACAAGACCAACGACATTGTTGGGGAGAATTTCCAGAAGCCAATTAGCATGATGTGAAACTTTGCAATGTAAGGTTGTCAAGCAAGGATAAGAACACTACTATGGAAATTGGAAACCAATCAAGAAATTTCAAATCTCAGCCGGGTATCGAACCCGGGTCTCCCGATTGCCAGTAAGAAATAAATAAATAAATAACTAAATAACAAACACAATAATTTTATCAATACAAGGTTTTTGAAGCATTAGCTTGTTCGAGTTGTTGGATTTGTTGGATGATTGCAATTATCGTAAAAGTTTGCCATGACTGGGGACCGAACCAAGAACCTCCGGCTTCACGAATCACTGCTCTACCAACTGAGCTATCGTGGCCTAGGGCAAACCTTTACTAAATTCATATTTTAAAAAATGAAACTATATAACAGGTAGTAACGTTATAAATATAAATCATTGGACTTTTTCACTGTTAGTTACATTAATGTGATATTTCGATTTCTTTACAGAAATTTACAGAAATTTCTTTAAGAAAAAAAAATTTTGTTTGATAAAGATTTCTGTAAAGAAATCGAAATAAAACATTAAAATAATATTTTGTTAACTAACAGTGAAAAAGTCCAATGATTTATATTTATAAAATTCATATTTGTTGTGATTGTATAGTGGCATATTATGATATAAATCAAACAGAAGACTGCCATGTTTTTGCCCCAACTCATGGGAGATGATGTTATCTTTCAGTAATGACAGCAACATGGCAGTCTCCCATTTGATTTATATCATGGCGCTCAACAATCGCTACAATGAGCAATTTAGCATGGTTTGTCTTAGACCCCCATAAATTCAGTACGTAAAACTGAAAGTTCTGGATTCAATCCCCAGTCGACGCAACCTTCTGTGACAATTGCTATCATTCAATAAGGTTTATATTTAATTTGTTGGTCATCTTTAGATGAGTGTAGTTTGATGAGGTGGTTGAAATGATGTGTCGAGGCTTTCTTTATGATGGGGGGGGGGGGGAATAGGTTGGTGGAGGTAGTGTGGGTGATAGGGGTAAGATGCTAGTTACAGTGGGATATGCAAGTTTCTTGAGTGTAATGGAGAAAGAAGGTAGGGGAGTTTCTTTTCTGTCTGTCCCATTTATAGTTTTACAAGAAAAACTAAACGTGACCCTCGATTGACACAGTCATGTTCTTTGGATATCCCCCCCCCTCCCCCCCCCACCACCAAAGATGATGCCGATGTTTTTTGGGGACCGTAGATGTCGGGGCTATCATTGCTCTTATTATGTAGCCGGCACTACCACCTACGGAGAATAACACTTTATTTTTAAAACTTTTAAATGTCTCGCTATTTATCGGGTTGTTTCGTAGCGGCGGTATTGATTAAGCGAGCAAAGCGAGCGTTTCCATTTGACTCTGCCGGAAAAATTAGTCACTGGTTTTGTTTTGTTTTTTTGTTTTTTTTGTTTTTTTTTTGTTTGTATGTCTCGCCATAACGTTCGAACGGAGGCTCGGATCGAGTTGAAATTTTGACCATCCGCAAGCTTCGTTCTCGATTGAATGCCATTAGTTTTGTGGCAAAATCGTTCAAAAAGTTAAAAAGTTACATTAAAGTTAATCGAAAGTTTTTTTTTCAAACTAACCGGCGACAAAATCTGAGATGGCCAAATCATTTAGAATGTCCGTCCGGTCACGAATATGTTAATTTTATTTTGATCCGATAAGTAGTGTAGATGGAAATTACATTATAACAAAAGTAACGTTGCCATGGCAACAAAAAGACGCGCGAAGTTTCTAATGCACTGCCACCTAGAAGTAATCACAATACTTTCGAGAAAGCAGTCTATTATTTGTCACCAAAGAGTTTAAATAGTTTTCCCAAGGAGTCAAGGTCCTCTAGATGGCGGTGGATTTTATCCACAAAGTAAAGATTTACATACGGGTTTTACCCAAATACCTTGGCAATAATAAATAATACTGGAAACGCGAACGTCGTAAATTTTAAAATTTATAAAAATGTGCAATGTGGGTCTAGCTATAGCACGTGCTCGCTTATCAACGCGTCCAACTGAGCGTTTCCTAGTATTTTCCTGTTGACCTAAAGAAGTCAACCCTATTGGGGAAGATATCATAGACCCAGTCCAAGAGATAGTGCCAGTTCAAGAGGAACATGTCTGGGGTGGGAGACTACGAAATAGGAAAGTTGTCTAGCAAATGACAATCCGACAGTGAATTTAGGAAGTTTATTTAGGTTAACCAATAAAAAAACCTTAATAGTAACAATACAAAAAAACAAGAACAAGAAACAAGAGTAAATTCATAAACCCCAAATCATAAATTTCAAGTCCTGAAGAAGTCATTGAAACGTCGACAGAAAAATATCAATACCACCGCTACGAAACAACCCGATAAATAAAATATGTCAACACTTTATTTATTTATATTTAAAGTCTATCCTATTCAGTTAAAGATCTGATTTACAAAGGAGGACAACACCTAAGTTTTTATTTGGGTAGAGGCCTATCTTTCGACAAACTGTTGTATATATAAAGAGCTGTACAGGCAGCTGCTGGGGGGGGGGGGGGGGGGAGATCATGTTTTGTTTTGGATGCGACGTTAGTAGGGCTGACAAGAGGTTTGGGTCGGGTCTGAGGTAGTGGAGGGGATTAGTGATCTTAGGGTTCCAATAATAAATTAATTAATTCATAATTTGTATTTCGAGTCTACCTACTCAGTCACAGAACTGATTTTCAGTGGGGAACATTGACATTGCATTAGCATTCCTGGCTTTGGTAAGAATATATTATGGCCTATATGCATAATGGTATCTGGAGGAATGTCAGGGGAAAGGCTTGTAATAAATTGAGATATGGGAAAATAGCATTTTGACTTTTTATATTAATTTTTGCATCTCAACTTTTAAACTAAACAATTTCGTAGCATCATTCTTGTATTTGTATTTAAATATTAAACCTCTTTTTTAATTGTTATTAATCAATGAATGTTATTTTAATTCGGTGTCCTTGTGGAAATTGTATTTGTACAACAGAGTTTTGTTTTGCTTGAAAAATAAAAGTTCTCTCTCTCTTTCAATATCTTGTTTATGTTTGTTTAATTTACTTCTGCACGTTGGATATTTTGTAAATTATGTCTCAAGGATTAGGCTACATTAAAACACTGATTTTAAATTTAGATACAAAAGGAAGAGTAGGCCCTACTTTGGAAGTATTAATAATATATACAAACATAAGTTTCAGTTTAATTTACAACACTTTGGTGAGATTACGTATTGCAATAAACCTAATAATTTGACTGGTATAAAAGCATCTACAGCACAACTTGCTACGCAGTTCCATGTATCTAGTAATAAGGTAGTGGTCAAGACTCGTTAGTATGGGGCGGAAGCGTGGAGTCTGTATCGGAAGGTGAGGTCACAGAGATGGAGAAGGTGCAACGTAGGGCAGCAAGAGGGGCACGGGGAGAGTTGGGCGGTGGGGAAGGGGGGCATGAGGGGGGGAGCGTTTACGAGTGTTACTGCTATGTTGGGTCGCAAGTCATTGGAGAGAGGAAGGTGATCAGGTTGTGTATTGTATAGATCAGTTAGGTGGAAGAGTGAGGGCGGGGGGACATCGCTTATATGAAACGAGAGCGACTATATTTAGTTGGTTCAGTTAAAAATGCCACGGCCGAGGGATTGCTGTGGCCACCGGTTAGGTGGCCTACACAACACGAACATCAGAGAGATGCTTGGGGTGCAGAAGTTAGGTGAGAGGATGGGAAGGACACGTCTGAGATGGTTTGGGCATATGAAATGAATAACGGAAGAGAGGATGCCCAAGAGAATGTATGAGAAAAGGATTGAAGTAAGAAGAAGACGGGGGAGACCAAGGAAGAGATGGAAGGAGACCATAACAAGAGATCTACGTACTAGGAGAGAGTTGGGAGGATGTAGCAGAGACGATTGTGGGAGGATTTGGAAGAATTTGGTTGCAAAACTCAAGCTGACCCTGCCAGAAGTAGGAAGCGGGGATGGATAATGATGATGAATAAACGTGCAAACATTTAATTTAGAAAGTTTGAATTCATGTCCTATGAAACACATGCACGAGCGTATTGAAAGGGGGGGAGGGTACTACGCTTGAGAATTACAACAGTTGGGTTACATAGAAAAAAATCAAAAATTGTCAAATCCACCTTGACCATGATTTGGACCCAGGTATCCGGCTGGCTCGCTCGGTGATCTAGTGGTTTAAATGTCCACCAGGCAAGCAGGGGACCAGGGTTCAAACCCCAGCAGAGTTGGATTTTGTTATGTCTGAATTGTTTTCAATGCAAAAAACTGTTCCTTCACAAATAAATAAATAAATAAATAAATAAATAAATTTGTATTTAGAGTCTACCAACTCAAGTCATATAACTGATTTTCAGTGGTGAACATTAAACCAAAACGACCAACTTCCTGCTATTTTTATATTATATTACCCCCCAACAAAGATAATGTGGAAAGTTCTTGGTGTCTCTACAGAGGGACGGTGCTACTCTCGCTCAAAAAGTGAAATTTTTTTAACCCACCAGCAGGTCACAAAACGAGAACGGTACTGGATGATAAGGTTATAAAATAAATAAATATATTGTATTTAGAGTCTACCCACTCAGTTATATACCTGATTTTCAGTGAGGGACAGTAAATCAAAGCGACTAAGCCTACCCTGTAGGCCCCGACGCAATCAACGAGTGAGCGATAAGCCGATAACCAAACCAAAGATCAATATTTTTAATAGGAAATGCAATCAGTGGTATGGACAGTGCAAACACCCGCGGAAAAAACGCCAGAATCAACAAGGCCGATTTAGAACAACTCTGAATTTTTTAGTGCCTCGTTGCTAGGCCCGGCCTCCTAAGTCACTGTTTTCAAATTTCTAAGACAAGAACTGATGGACTTAAGTCTAAATCAGACGTTAAAAAACTTCTGACTTGAGCGGGAATCGAACCCTGGACCTGCTGCATTGGAAGCAGAGACGCTAACTGCAAAACCAATGCCCTTCGACGCTTATTTTGTTAATGTTTGGCTTGGTCTTGTGGCTAGCATCTCTACTTCAAATGCAGAAGCTCCAGGGTTCGATTCCCGCTGAAGGCAGAAGTTTGTTCAACTTCTGATTTGGACTAAGTTAATCAGTTCTTGGCTTAGGAAATTGTAAACGGTGACTTTGGAGCCATCCTAGCAACGAGGCACATAGTAAATTTAGTTGTTCTGAATCGGCCTTGTTGATTCTGGCATTGATCTGCAGGTGTTTGCACTGTCCAAACCACTGATTGCTATATTTCCTATTGAAACAATATCAATCTTTGGTTGGTCATCGGCCATCGCTCACTCGTCGATTGCGTCGGGGCCTATAGGGTTGGTTTGGTTGCTTTGGTTTAATATCCCCCACTGAAAATCAGTTATATGACTGAATAGGTAGACTCTAAATACAAATGTATTTATTTCATTTTTAATTAATATCAACATTGTCAATTCATAGATGATCCATTCCTGATGTTTGAAAATCAATCACAGATCTTTAAGCAACTGATCATCAAAAATTTATGAAATCTTTTATTTTATTCTTAGGTCTGCTACTAGGACAAACTGCTATATTTGGACATAAAATTATTATAAAAATTAATATTTTTAGATGACTCCAAAGGGAGATGAAGAAACTACTGATTATTGATCATTTAAGAGCTGCGATGGAAAAAGAAAACGAACGACGCGAACATTGAACTTGTTTTAGTTCAACCCGGCTTACCTGACATTCATTATTAATTTGTATGTTTCGTAGATTAACTACAATAAACAAATTTACGTTCTTTCTACTCGACAATGACTCAAATATAAATTATAAAAGTGCAGTGTCATGCAGTTAGAGAATTGTTCCTAAGCGTATCACTAAGGGACATTGGTTCGAATCCTGCATTAAAAATAAATGATTTATTTTTAAATACATAGCTGTAATTAACAGAACCTATATTACGTAATTGCATATGATCGAGTGCTGAGCTTGAATAGGGTGGTTTATTGTTTTATGACAACTTGGTAGGGAGAAAATTGCTTAAACACGTATGTTTATTTACAAGGGAAATAACAAACAAGATAACCTTTATCAACTGAGTGAAAAACTAATTCCAATAACCAACTTTGTAGTTGGCTTGAGTGTCGCTACCTACGTCGGAATGGTTTAGAGGGGAGATGATGTAGGTCCTAAGGTAGGGTGTGCTTTATTTATGCCTGGGGAACAGGGATCCAAGGAGGGTACTTTTACTGTGAAACTTTACCCTATGAAATAATAATTGTTGTATTTTGCTAAATCATTCAAACTGAAAGGTCAAATCGGCGTGGAAGTTGTCAGTTTGATAATTTTGAACCACACATTGACTGGGTAAAAAATGGCTGTAATGTAGGAAATTATGCTTATTCAACAAGAAAAAGGAGCACTTTATTTCCCACTTTCATCCAAAATTGGGCTACTTTGCGTTTGGAAATGGCATTAGAATGCACAAGACCAACGTATGCAATCAAATTAACACTTCCAAGTAATTTTGGGACTAGGCCTATGTCACAGGTAAATCTTTGGATTCCTATTTATAGGCTTCAATTGTTTTAATTTGTGTGATGTCAGAATACAAAGAGAAACAGAACTGTTTGAACACAAATAACGATAATAGAATATAATATCTGGTTCTACGTCATTGTTTTGTTTAGGCCATCTTAAACTAGAGTGTTTTTAGGAATTAATGAATTATTTTAGTTTGAAGTTTATGTAGAAAGACTAGCATAACAAATTTATTTTTCACTTGTGAAAAATAATGCACAAAATTTGAATTCATAAAAACTATTGATCGATATCAAATAACAAATTAGCTATATTATTTATTACAATATCGATTTTGAGAAGTATCAATTAATCATTTGACTTCTTTCGTACAAAATACATGATTGGAATAGTTAACAAATTATATTTTGAGGGAAAATAATTGAAGTCAGGTGGAAGGAACTAGGTGGGGTTAACTCCTCCCTACGTAACACGATACAGAGTTGTTGGTCAAGAATTAGTTTTCCGTGATCATACAGCGACACCGCCTAGATACTCATTTCCTTGCTAACAGTACTTGACCTTCCAATGGAAATTAATGTTGCTGCGAAACGCACTGTGACTACCAATACAAAGAGTTTATCGTAAAGATTAACACCTTCTGTAGCTAACTCTGACGGAAGAGAAACTAGACTTAAGTAAGCGCAGTGTCGTTCTAATTTTCTTAAAGCTCGCTAGGATTATGGAATGTACGCGACGGCATGAAAGTCTAAACTATATTGACTGACTAACTCTGGTAATTGTCAGTGGGAAAATGGATTTTGTACAGGTAGGCTTAGAGGAAGGTTGTGTTAGTGAAAAATAGTGATTTATGAAATTAAATTTAGCCAACAAATTCGTAAATTCTGAATATATCTTAGAATTTATTTTACGGACTCAGCAGGGCCTTATAGATTCAGACTTTTGGGCAGCAATCGTGAGACATCGATTCGAGTTGTGGGTCGGCAATCGTTTTCACTTTTCAACTTAACAATTTTATCAAATTTTGCCTACAAAATCCAAAATTTTGAATAACTTTTAATTTCTTTTACGGACATGCAGGGACTTAGAAGATTCCGACTTTCGAGCAGCGATGGTGAGCCATTGATTCGAGTTGCGAGTCAACCATAGTTGTATTTCAACTTAACCATCCCCCATACACACATTCTACAAAGTTTTGCTCTACCAAGAGTTTTGTTTTTCGTCCAAAAAAATCACTTAGTCTATTCGGCACCAAAAAGCACACTAGTGCGGCCTTGTTGGCGGAACGTAGAACCCTAGCAGTAGTGATGACTGGCGTAGACACAGCGGCAAATAACGTGGAAGAACGTGTAGATGTAACTAAAAAGTTGAGTTTTCGGCGTGATAAGTTTTGTTTACGGATGTTGAACGTTAGAAATAAAATAAAGACATATTTGTGCTATGGTTATCACAACAAACAAATTTTAAATGAAAGAATGGGGCCTGTAAGTGCACCATAAAGTGGACACCTGACACAAGGGTTATTTCTCGAATGGTTAAGCATTGGCCTACATTTCTCTTTTAAAATACAACTCTTTACACTTAAATAACAACTTTTAAATTATCGTGATCTCAATTTAAATTTCGGTAGGGCCTACTCTTAATAAAAACATTATTCTTACATTTAAGTCCAGGGATAAAGTCCGAAAACATATAGTCAGATGACAGTGTGGTGTCACCCACTGAGTTTTCCCGTTGTGTTTGATAGATTTATTATTTATTTATGTTCATTTTTTAATAATTATACTTATTGTTTTTTACCCGTCACTGACACTCATATTAAATCGCGTTTTACAATTTCAGACAGTAATTTCAATTCATGCTTATGCCAATAGGCTATCACACCGTTCCCAATTGTTACACATACAGGCCTACATAGCACATAGGCCTACATTCAATTTGTTTCGTATGTGATGGACTACCTCAAAATTACTACACTGTAGTGCGTTTATATCAACAACAAAAAAGGTAGGCCTATGTATAGTAGGCCTAATAAATTCGGAAAAATCGTTTTCAATTAACATTTT
Source organism: Sweltsa coloradensis (assembly GCA_024449915.1). Lineage (NCBI taxonomy): Eukaryota > Metazoa > Arthropoda > Insecta > Plecoptera > Chloroperlidae > Sweltsa > Sweltsa coloradensis. The sequence continues at coordinate 8,411 of JAMZAV010009186.1, read as the reverse complement.
TCATAATAAATACCAATTTCTGCAGCCAAGTATTTTTAGAAGTTTCGCCATGTTCTGAATAAAGCACACTTTGTCGATGATTACAAATTGACAACATCCGGATTATAGCATAGATGTAGGCCTAATTTATTGACATTTTCAGGGAATATTATGAAAATAATACACGTTGTACTATTTATTGTTATTACATTATCGCGGGAAAACGTTAAATATTGCACCTTGCACTTCAGCTGTTCAGTGTTATATCAATTTGTTGCAAAATATTTGTTGATACAACAAACAGACTCGTTTCACTTCAAAAACTTAACATTCTAAATTCAAATTTGGTAATAATTCCTTGGACCAATACCAATTTCGACGGGCAACTTTACTTATAGTAGTAATTAAATAATAAATAATAATCTGCTTATGAATTATTTTCTGAATGTTCTTACGCTCAAACATAATAATATACCCAACTATAAAGATGATATTATTATATAATATTTTACATTTCATCCCTATCCCATATAGGAATAGGAAGGTTCGATTTTGGCTATAGTTGGCCTACCTACGCAATTACGCCTACTTGTGGTTGTATAAGAGCGTAACAAATGCAAACCGTAGATGAAAATATACATCTTACTTAATGCGTGTGCGAGAAAGGTAAATGTTAGTGATCAGATCGGAAATAATCCCCGAATTGTCATAACCGGCGCGGCTAACACACGTTAGCGCCATATACGCTCCAGCCCGGAATCACAATTACGCCAGCCATGTTGTGACGTAGCTGGCCGCCAGTGCTGCGATCTACATGTCGTTTTGGTGCCCAATACCCTTAGAAAATTTATTATTTTCAGTTTGATTTTTACCCGTTTCTTTCTAGTTGTAAAATGGAATAGAGAGTCTGCGGTTACACATAGCAACTATTATTTTGCACAAAGGGCTGTTTTATGGCGTCTGCAGGGACTTGTAGATTTTGAATCGCGAGTTCCGGGCGGCAATCACATTGTTAAAATAATTCTAAAACTTGCTAGCAACGGCATGAAAGGCTATACTGTACACACACATAACAAAAACTTGTAGAAATACAGCCAAACCTTAGGCCTACACACTCAAAAGAAATGAGATCTAAAAAAAGGGCCAAGCTCATCTACCCTTCCACATTTGCGCATTCTTAATTCATAAACGTACAGTGTCCCATAACAGCATCCTCGAAAAGCTTGGCAAAATAGAATTTGCGATTATTAATTTAAACGTAATAGTTCAACCAAGTTCTTTTTTCTAATTAATTTAAACGTAATAACATGCAAATTTTATTTTGCCAAGCTTTTCGAGGATGCTGTTATGGGACATTGTACGTTTATGAATTAAGAATGCGCAAATGTGGAAGGGTAGATGAGCTTGGCCCTTTTTTTAGATCTCATTTCTTTTGAATGTGTAAGGTTTGGCTGTATTTCTACAAGTTTTTGTTATGTGTGTGATCTCATTACTTTTTCAAGTTCCATTGCAAAATTATTTGTTAAAATATAATAATTTTATCAAGTTAATTTAATTTCTATGGTATTAGCAATAACAGTAGGATGTAAAATATCTAGACCCGGATTCATGTACATCCTGGGCATAGGTGGTATAACCATGGTATAACGACGGTATAAGGAGGCAACTCACGGCCAATTTAAACTTTCCCATGCAACAACAAACGCACAACTAATGTTATTTGACACCTATTTCACTGCATCCACAGCCATGTAAATCATCAGATAATCAAATGAATATTGAAAATTTTCACCATCTTTTGTTTTACATTTTCATTAAAAGTGACAGGAGTTTGCTGAGTTTATTAAAAGAAAAGGAAAGGCTTATTATTGCCGTAAATTTAGGAATAGCCTAGGACTATCATACCATTGTTTATCTGCATTAGGCTTTTGGTAATCAAAACTAGTTATTTGTACGGGATGTGTGTCAGAACAAGGTTGTGCTGGCCTAGGGTTGGCTAAGAAAGGCCTAGGGCTTGTCAAACATGTAGTGTAAGTATTTATTTATCTAGTCCTATAGCCTAATGGAACTTTAGACCTACACTGTTGTATTATAAACAATTTTCTACATCTGGGCCTAGGCCAGGGACGGTTTCTGATTTGTTTTATGAGAGTATAATGACACCTTTTCTCGTTCCACACAAAGAAGAAAAATTTTAAATGTCCGCCATTTGTTTACGTATCGCACTTTCCCGCCTAACTCTGCTTATACCATCAACAAGTGTCAAGTAACTATAGTTACTTGTTGATTGTATGCCTAGTGTTTAAGGCTTATTTTAAAACCTTTATTTGGAAGCCTTCCAACATACTTTTTCAACTTTTTTTTTCAAAAGAGACTATATTACTATAACCTTAATGTCCATGTAAAATATGAACATTGTAGCCCCACCCGTCTGGTCAGAATCGCGGGCTGATTGAAACTGACGAATTAGATGTTAGTAGTAGTAGTAGTAGTAGTAGTAGCAGTATAGGCGCTCCACGCTAAGAAAGGAGATGCGCGCGCTTTCGACGGGCCAATCAGCGATTGTTATTTTAAATTGGAGCCTGCTGAATGGCTACAATTCACCCGTTAAAAGCGCGCGCAACTCCTTTCTTAGCGTGGAGCGCCTATAGCAGTAGCTAACATCCTTAAAGTGATTTTGAGCATGTTTCAAGCCATTTTTTCACCAAGAAGCAATAAAATTTGGCATGTGTTGTCAGGTACCTAAATCCCCTTGATTGTGATAGTTTTCAAGTTTACATCACGTTACATGACGGCTGGGTAACACCTCGAAATCACCCCAACTCTGCTTGGTGTATAAGGTGCTTGGCTGCGGCGCCCTAACGGGCACCTAGATTGACTTGACGGCATTCAAACTTATTGTCATATTCAGTGGGGAAATGGAGAATGAGGTACAGCTTAGCTAGAGGAAGGTTGAGGTAATGAAAGTTTGCCATTTGAATAATTAAATTTAGCCCACAAAATACCAAATTCTGAATTTCTCTAGTGTACCGTAACAAAAGAATACTAATTTTGATTTTTGATAGAAGTTTACCCTATATTTTTTGGGATTCAATTTGTGTTTTAGACTATGATACAATTTTGTTTGTGATTAATAGTCTTATGAAACAAATAATAATTAAGGAATAATATACATAAGAAAGTGAAATTTTAGGTCTGAACTATTTAGATAGACCTAGTTAAATATTTGGGTGATTTCATACAGTTCTGTGAATGATAAAAATGACTTTGGAAGGAAGAAGATGGGGGAAGCCAAGGAAGAAGACCTACAAGCAAGAGGAGAGAGCTGTGAAGATGCGGATGAGATCCAATTGTGCTGGGATAGGAAAAAGTAGAAAAATGTAATTGCAAAACCCAAGCCGACTGTAAAAAGCGGGAAACGGCGATGGATGATGGCTTCCGTCATTACAGCCCGACTTTTAACCGACCGACAGAGCAAACAAGGTTCAATATCTCAAAAGGTTAACATCAAATTATTTCGGTACGTACTAGGTGTGACATCTGTTGTCGATATATTGCGACACTAACACCTAAAACGAGTTGTAGCGGTGATATGGCAATATGGGTAGGAAGTGCGTGTAATGTATCTTTTCAATAAATATTCGATTCAATAATGTTTTCCGTACGTAGGTACTTGGTTTTATTTGATTTAGTTTTGTTTCAGTTTTTAAAACTAACTAGGATAAAACGTTAACAATAAATGGCAAGTAGATTAGGCCTACTGATTATTGAACGATAATTTTAAGTGTGTACATTCCCATGAATATGGAAGCGAGGTGGGCTCGACATGCAGGAAAGATACCGAGGTGAAACGTGTGAAGAATTCTAGAACAAGTGGTACTATTAGGGAACGGTATTTGACATCATTTGGGAACATTTCCTGAAGCCAGTTAGCATGATGTGAAACTTTGCAAGGTTGTCTAGAAAGGATAAGAACACTTATCTATAATATTATGGAACATGATAATACATTGTAAACGGTGATTTTGGAGCCGTCCTAGCAACCAAGCACATAATAAATTCAGAGTTGTGCTGAATCTGCCTTGTTGATTCTGGCGTTGATCCGCGGGTGTTCGCACTGTCCATACCACTGATTGCTATATTTCCTATTAAAAATATCAATCTTTGGTTGGTTATCGCTCACTCGTTGATTGCGTCGGGGCCTACAGGGTTGGCTTGGTCGCTTTGATTTACTGTCCCCCACTGAAAATCGGTTATATAACTGAGTGGGTAGACTCTAAATACAATTTGTATTTATTTTTATTTATGGATTTTTGAGTTATATGACTGAGTGGGTAGACTCTAAATACAAATTTAGGGTATATTTATTAATTTATGGATATGGAAATATTGAAGCAAATCTAGAAATTACTAAATCAATCTCAGACGGGTATTGAACCAAGGTCTCCAGATCGCTGGTTGGACGCTTTACTTAACTCGCATGCATTTTTGGATAACATTACTCCAACCCCCCCCCCCCCCAACAAAGATAATATAATAAGTTTTTGGTAACCCTAAATGACAAGAGACTCAAAAAGGGAAAAAATTTGCACCCGGTACAAACACCAAAAGTGATCATTGTACGAGGCTTTTTTGTGTACCAATCTTTGACAATTTGTTGATTAATTAGCGTTGTTAAGTAGCATCAAGAAGGCTTTAGAGGAGGGTCAAGGGCTACTGGGAGTGGGGGGATAATGTTTTGGATGTGATATGAATATGATTACTTAGGCCAAAATCCTTTTTTTTTACTGAATAGGAATTAAACATTAAATAAATAAAAACATATGTTTTAGTTGGGTCGGATGTAGTGGGTGGAGTGAACATGGTGTCCCCATTGTTTAGTTGGCCTTAGGGAATAGACGGACAGAAGGAATTGGAGATAAAGTAAGAGACAATCGGGTGTGGCGGTATGATGGGGTAGATCAGTGGTTCCCAACCTTTTTCAACTCAAGGCAAGTAGTAATTTATTAGGTCTGGTAAACCAAATATTACAAAATTCAGCAATTTGATGTCAATTGTAGACTATGTTTAGTAAAAATAAATTACATTTCAATTTGCTAGTGACCATAGCTTAATTTGCTAATTTTTCACAGTGCAGACAATGCACCCAGGGCTAACCTTTCTTCATCACCCCACCATGCTTAGTAGCTGTCCTCATACAACCGTGTTTTCAAAGATTCTTAATAATATCACTGCTCGCGCATTTAACTGACTTATGTGATAGTTTTGAACATTAGTTTTTACACGTAACTTCAGTCCATTCACTATCGCCCAATTTGGGAGGTGGCAGCTAGCATAAGAATCGAGATCAGCATTGTTGCTGTGTGATTACGCAATATCCATTTTTCAATTGGGACTAGAGGTGGTCGCGTGACGTGAGTCACGCGTGACTCACGACTTTTCTCGTGATTGTGCGTGAACGTGAATGCTTTGAATAGGTACCGTGAATTTGCGTGATAATGTTCCAGTCACGCGTGTATCGTGAAACGCGTGACCGTGCGTGACACTAAATGCTCTTGCGCGGAACAGCCCTTCAAATCCGCGAGGCCAGGCCACCCTCCTCTTAGCTTGCCTTGAGTGTAGCACCCTGCCCTAAAATTCAGCCATGAATAGGCGGACGAGACAGTAATAAACCAACAATCTCTTGAATTTATTGTCTGCCAATCACTTGTAGGCCTATTTTTGTACATGTATTTGTTCACCACTCTCTTGAGAGGAGCAAGTGACGACAGGATGTCTGCCATATTCTGACAATGCTAAGATTGCGAACATGACCAGGTTGGTGGCGATCGGATTAGAAGGGTGCTCCTCAAAATACCAACAATTGAGTAATCGTGATTGCGCGTGAGTGCTTGAAAACGTTATTTGTCGTGCGTGAGCGAGTATAGCTACATGAAAAATATTACGTGATCGTGCGTGAGTTAAATAAAAATTATGTTATTCGTGCGTGACTGTGCATGATCAGAAAATGAGTTTACGTGACGTGACGCGAGTGAAAAATTGATCACGCGACCACCTCTAATTGGGACCATTTTGAATAAAAATTGTTTCTATGGGTCGATTAGTAGCCTATTAATTTTTCTTGTTGTAAAATTCATTACCTACTTACTGAATTTTTAATATATCAAAAACTGCTTGTTTTTACTTATATGCACAAGTATTTTGCAGCACCCTGGTTGGAAACCACTGGAGTAGATGTTCAGGGACTGCACGAGAAGTTGGCATGAATATGTACTAAATAGTCTATGTAGGAGGTCTGGGACCAGGCACATAAGTGCAGATACGAGGAAGTAGCATTTAGAATGTGAATATTTTTGTACCTCAACTTTGTAACTTAACAATTTGCAGCCAAATGTGGCATCTATTTTTTCAACCAACTTCAATAACTTATTTTCGAGATTACTTTGCACTAAAAAAAAGGTGTTAAGGGTTAAATTACAACCAACTGAATTGTAATTTGTATATTAAAGTGAGACTAATAATATGTTGCTAGTAAAAAATATGAACATACTTTTGTTTAGTTTATTTGACTGGTATAATTAGCTCAAAATGTTTTTTCCATGTATCTGTAATAAGGCAAGTAACAAGGTAGTGGTCAAGGCAATGTGGTATGGGTAGGAAGCATGGGGTCTGCATGTGAAGGGGAAGTCACAGAGATAGAGAACGTGCAACGTAGGGCAGCAAGGAGGGTCAAGGGGAGAGATAGGTGGGGGGAGGGGGGTTAGGAGGGGTGAAGATGGTGTGTTCAGTGTTGTACTGCCATGTTGGAGGAATGGTGTGGGATTTCATTGATCGTTGTTGTTGCCTAATGTCTCGATTAATGCAATATTGCTATTTGAGACGATGAGTGGTGATGTTCAGTACAAAACAAACATGCCTTACGCGAGAGTCGAATCCACAACCTTAGTGTAGTGACATACGCCTTAGACCAGCACCCCCATTGTATGTGCCACCGCGGACTGGCGAGTAAGGTAGTTATCAGTGGAGGGAGACCAACCTGTCCACCCTGGACAGGTTGTGTAGTAATGTGTAGTAATGTATGTGTAATCAGTAAGGTGGAAGAAGGGGTGAAGGGGCATCAAGAGCGACCTTAGATAGTTGGTTTCAGTTAGAATGCTACGCCCGAAGAACCTCAGTACTATCGCACTCACACTTGTGACCACCGGCTAGAAGGGTTGTGCAAATTGGTGAAAATGTCTCCCCGGGTACCCGTCAATCTTGCGGTCAGGTAGGCTACCCAGATTTTTTTTTTTTTAAATAAGCAAGTGAAAAAAATCAAAATGTTACTAGCTACCGTCGGTTATGTTACTCACTCGAGCATAACACCAACAAAACTCGAGCGCGAATTAATGACGAATCACCTACTGCCACCGCTGACGAATGAAAGACTGACTGGTGGCGATGGTAATCGAGCGGAATTTTGAGCAAAGAAACAGTCAAATACCAGACGGCTCATTTTATTACCGGTACCCGGGTTATTATCAATGGGCGGGTACCCAAGAAGCTGGGTACACAGCCCTACACACGACAGCTCTCTAGAACCGATATTCCGCAGTAAAACAGCTTCCAAAATATATCATGTTACTCTATGATAAAGAAAGATTTTGACTATCTGGAAGGTCGTTGGAATATGGCAATGTAAATGCTTGTTCACTCAAACACTGGCACGAGGTTAGCAGCAATAGTGCGGTAAATTTAAAAAGAACAATACCAACAGGACAATGACATACATAAGAAAGCGCTATATGCTCAGTCTCCTATCCTTCACTCCCGAGCGCTAGCGTACCGATTCTAGAAGCCATCATTAAAGGGGAAATGCCACGTAGATACTTGAGCTAGTTGGCTAATCTGACGATTTAAGTGGCTGTGGAGTTTGTTGTTGAGCGGATGGGCGAGCACCGCCTTCTGTATGTAAATATGTACAAATTAACGTAAATAAAATAAAATAAATTCGTATTTAGAGTCTACCCACTCGGTCATATAGGTAAATGATTTTCAGTTCTGTGGAAGGCTGTTTTTCCCCTTTCATGATGGCTTCTAATTGGCACGCTCCCCACGGCCATACTGAGAGTCTAGCATATTAATTGAATGTCATTGCAATAGGAGAACAAAAATCAACTTTTTAAGCTAAGTAAATTTTTTGACCTCAATTTTTAATTACATTTACAACTTATATTTGTCTTCAAAATAATAGGACTAGTTTTTAATCTTAAAGTATAATTTAATAGCCTAAGATATGACAAATTTTTTGGAGGGGGGTTGTTTTAAATGCCAAATTTTGCGTGCATTCTCATCTTTTTCCGTTCCGTTGGCATTCTAAACTGATTCCGCGTACAGTGGAAAGGGGATTATCCGGAAGTTCGAGACGTAGTGGTGGTGAGAACGATCTGGGG
>JAMZAV010009185.1:0-26637 GCA_024449915.1 Sweltsa coloradensis | reverse complement strand
CTCCGTAGATAGCCGTATGGAAAAATGATATTGACACATGTAATGGATAAAGGAACATAAAATACACACAATACACTTCATACAGGGTATTCTAAATGATTTAATAGCTTGTAAATCAAGCTCACAAACACACGTACACAATTAGGCCTACATGTCGTAATAAAAACGTATGTCTAGGCCTAAACTCGACGCAGTAGGCCTAGGCCTAGAATGCAAACATAGGCCTAGGCCTAGGCCTAGGCCTAGCTCTCTTTCTCATGTGGGAAAACCTCTCACTACTATGCCCGCGCTGAAGCTCTCGACGCAAGATAAGTCTGGGAAAGAAATAAGATAAGCCCAGGAATAACAATTCAATGCGTCGTGATTACGAATTTCGTGAATCGGTTGAAACATGATTGCATCTAGTTCCACAACGACCATCTTTGAACAGCTGTGGCTGTGTGTGAGATGAGATGGTTGGATCGTATGCGCACGCGCAGGCGCGCGACGCACACTGATCTCTATATGCTCAGTAACACTGACGCTTACCGGCGATGCGCCCGACGCACACTGACCACTGAACTCTATATGCTCAGTGAACTGATGCAGACTGCTCGAAAGTTCGCGCCGATCTATCTTCTTTGCACTCACTCGTAAGGCATGCCTTCAAATGTATGCGAGTACATTTAAAAAAGTGCGGCGCGGCGTCTGTAATTATTTTTATGTTTTATTTACGTATTTTAAAACTTTATTTTTTTTTTATTTTTTTTTTTTTTTTTATTTTTTTTTGGCGGCTCGGTTAACACGGTACATCGGATAAGCGGAGATCGGATAAGAGGGTTCTTACTGTATCTGCGATCTAAAAACAAAAAGTGAACGTGAAGTGGCCCATTTTAGTAAATTTCAACCTAAATTTTTTATGTAATGACAAAGCTTACAGGCAAACATATTCGTTTTACCAAGGTGACTGTGGTGACTGTCAAATTGTATAAGTGTAAGTGCATATTTACTACAGAAATTCTGGGATTAATATTTAAATCAAGTTAGTTTTGCCCCCCCATTGCCCTTCCCCCCCCCCCCCCAAATCCTAAATACTAAATAGTTTTCTCGGGTCTCAAATCTGATCCGTGATGTGTAACCGGCTGTCGTGAATGACAACTGATAACTGCGCATCTCCCAGCGCACAGCGACCGCCCCTCATGTATCCCCTCTCGCCCGCCCTCTCTCTTTCTCTCTCTCCCTCCCTCCGGCCAGCTCAAGCCACTGCCAGGCGCAGCTTACAGCAGACTCCAGTTTCGTCTTTGATCTCGTAGTGTGAGCTCGCAAGCAGACAGACTAGCAACTCGTGGCATACAGTCATGCATTGTACTTACTTTATTTTCATGAAATAAACTCTATCACCACTAATTCATCACAAAACTTGTCACCTAAACGTACGATACAAGGAACTAAACAATATTGTCGCAAATGGTCCGTCTCGTATGCGAGAAATAATGTTAATTTTGATTCGATTATCGATAATCGATCGACGTAAAAAATATCGATATTAATCGTTTGATAATCGATTTCATACACTAGATTATTGATACAAAAATTCATATCGAACGGCAACCCTAGTAGCTAGGCCTATGTACTTGATCAAAGTGAAATAAAGAGTGTTTATTATTATTATTTATTTGTCATATTCTATGTTCATTTCATACACAGTGTGGTAGGTGTGACCAAGATGTGATGAGGAAGAAAGTGGGAGTTGAGAGCCTAAAGTTCAAGATGGAAAAGGATCGACAGCAATTGTATGGACACTTGAGAAGAATGGAGAAGAATAGAATCCCAAGACAAGCATTTGAGCAAGTTCACATGCAAGAGGAGAAGAGTGGGAAGACCTCAATGTAGATGACAAGACCAACACTACAGGCAGATGTGGAAGAGAGAGGAGAGGATTGGATAATGGATAGTGGTTGAAGAAAAAGAAAGCTGGTGGGAGGACAGGAAAAAATAGATAGTGCTGGTGTTGCGACAACAGAATGAGAAAGAGGGTGAAGTGCCAAGCTTGGTAGACTGGTGCTGATTCTGTGATGCCCAGGTTCAATGGTGGAAACACCCCTTTACCCAATTAAATTGTGTTGGGACAAAGTGTAGTGATGTACAGTAGTAGGGTACATTATTTTAAATTTAAGGCTTCCCTGGCCCGCAGTTTACATGTTATGAGGTCGGGGATAAACAAATAGTGTTAAGTGTAGGCCTCCTGTAGGCCTACATGAAGTTTAAATTTGCATACAAAATTTTAATTATCCATCAAAACCAAAATTGCATACAACAGTAAGATGCACCTCCGTATTAAGCTTTTCAATTCTCAATTCTACGTGCAACATTTAATGGAGTAAATACAAATACGTAGGGGTGTGCGAGTAGCACTTTTTCAAGTCGAGTCGAGTTCGAGTTCGAGTAGTAAAAAACCAACGATCTCGAGTCGAGTTTTGAGTAGTACATTTTTTTTTAAATACTGTACATGGACCAGTAGCGGAAAAACAGGTCTAAATAGCGCTGAATGAAACTCCACATCACCTTTTAAAATAATTATGAAGGTACTATTTTAGTATGCAAAGAAAAAAAGGCCAAAACTACCTCTGTCCCTCTAGCACGTACCACACAACAGTACGCAGTAAGTAAGCGATTTGGCATAGCCTAGACCAAGTTTCATTCGGTGCTACTTAGTAAATATCAGTGGGTTTGTAGGTAAAATAAAATAGTATCATTTAATGATTTCAGCAATTAAGTATCTGAAATTTTCAAACAAATGAAGTCACGGGCTGACATACATTTGATAATGCATGCCCAAGATATCCGATTCGGATGTCTTTCTTTCGGAACATATCGGCCATTCTAAAGAAAAAGGTGATGTAGAATACTGATGCTAGGCTGTCCCAGCAGAAATTTTAAAATTGAGCAAGATAAAGCCAAAATGGGGAATTCCTGCTTGATTTCGAGCAGTTTGAGAAAAATTCGTGATCGAGCAAGCTCGAGCGAGATCAAACTAATACGGATTGGATCAACATAATAATATTAAGTAAAATGTTTTAAAAAACCTCATTAGGCTAGGCCTACCTGAAAACCAAAAACGAGGCATTTGGAAAAGCCATCTCAGAAGTAGGCCTAGGCCTAGGCCTAGGGCCTAGTAGGCCACAGAGCTCAGTGGCCTATTTCCGGCTTATCTCCCACAATAATAACATTGCAAGAGTAAATACAGCGCATTTTGCATAAATGCCAGGATTCTTCTGATGTATTTTAATCATGTGGGGAAAACGTTTAGGGTAGGCCTGGGCCTAGATCTATGGCCTAATCTAGCTTGTAACCAACTTAACAAGCAACTTCCCGACGAAAATCTAATAAGATCGAAAAAATTTAAGGCCTGCAACTTTAACCCAAACCTGAAGACAACACATCAAAATCAACATTAAAGGTTTTTCTTATGATCGTAAAACTGTTAAAAATAGGTTGGTTAGGTCACCTAGGCTAGCCTAGCCCTGGGCTAGGCTTGCGGGATCTCATTTTTTGGACTTGGACCGTCAATATTGTTATATTCTCCGTGATAAGTTGTTCACTTGGTTCTATCACTAAAAAAAAATGATGAAATTTATGCAATTACGACGATTAAACTGTGAAGTGACGCCGTGACAACAGCGTGAAAATCGTAAAAACAAGCAAAAGCAAGTATTGAAAATGGCGTCGCACTAGCTCTTTCATCATAGCAAAATTCGACCTGTCGACTTAACAATCGATTCTACGCGTTTTGATGGAAGCGTCCCGTTGGATAAATCGAACATTTTGTAGTCGGGGGCTCAGTCAACAAAAACTCCCTCGACTCGACTCGATTTCGTAAAGTACTCGAACCCACTCGAGTCGAGTTGAAAACTACTCGACTCGACTCGAATTTTCGAGTACTCGCACACCCCTACAAATACGAAAATAATTTGTCTCTTTCCCAAAATTAGACTGTCAACCCAATATTAGCTAAAATGTTTACCTCGGCCAGGGGGTTTCAATGTCAACAAACGTCGATTTCTTCAGTGAAACACTTTTAAAATTTTTTTAAATAGCAAAACGAGGTCATTCATCATTTCAATTTGATTGTAATAATTTTAAGGACACCCCTAGTCAGGCTGCTAACCAGTCTACAAATTCTTAGTCATCTATTAACTTTCAGGGATGAAACAGAATTTTCCAAATGTGGTAGCTAAACATGTAAGAAACAAAAGGTAACAGATGGCGGAAGGCTAACAGTGGCGTAAGGGAACAAACTCACCGAAGTCGACATCATAAAGTCCTCAAAGTCGTCGTCGTCATCACTGTCCGGGGTTTGTAGTAATGACTGTCGGCGAAGTCTGGTCGCAGGTGCGTTACACACAGGTTATCACAGTTTTACTTCGGGGAAAGCATGTCCATGTCACTCACCAAAGAAGTTTTCTCAACCAATGTTCCTGGAAACACGGAAATGGTTAACTGCCATTAGTAGAGATAATGAGAAATGGAAATATAAAAAAACAAAATTTTGTTTTAAAAAAAAACAAATTTTGCATTTTTCGCAATTAAAAAAAAAATCAAAAATTTTTGGTAAATTGTTTTTTAAATTTAAAAAAAAAAGGCGGAGCCCCTTAAGATAGGTATGACATTGATTCCAAAAAGTTAGAATCGATCATTGTGCCCCAAGAATCTATTCAGAATTGATTCCCAACAAAAATAAAATTTATACGTCCCGTTATTTGGTGAACTATTTCCGAAAAGCCCATGACGTCACGGTACGCTGTTGCGTTGTGTCTTTTTACTATACCGCCTACCGCACGCGTAATGTTCGGTCTGGACCGGCACTTCTACCATCCCCTCCCATTTGCACACTAAAAGGTTTAAATTTGAAAGGGTATTTTTTTGCATTTTGATCAGTTGATAAAATGTTGTTCGTTATTTCGCACTATACGCGAGATTTCGCAAAATTCGTGTTTTCAAAATGTGTTTTTCCATCTCTAAATTATGTAATTCGTCAACAATATTACATTTAAAAGGCAAAAAAAAACAACATTTTAAAAAAATCACAAATTTCGTTATCTTTCATTTTTCATTTACCTATAGCACTTACCGGTAGTACTAAAATGGGGGTGGGCAAGAACACCAGAAATTAAAAATTTCCCGGGGGAATATCAATAGTTGGATGAGCGTAGCGAGCGAAGTGAAGACTTTAATTTCACTGACCCCAAAAAATTTAGCTCGGGTGTTGGCACGTTTCCGGGCAAACGGCATAAGCGATCTTGATGAAAATTGGAGGGGGACCTTCATTTTTTCTGAACTTAGACTTGCCACGTTTTGGGTACAATCGATAAAATATTTCTCATGAATATCGTATTTTATGATTTTTTTTCGTTTTTTAGTGCGATATTTTCGTGACATTTGGTCCGATTCTGACCAAACGGGTAGGGCTACAACGTTCATATTTCACATGGACATTAAGGTTATGGTGAGGGAAGTACCTTTGAAAGAAAAAGTTGAAAAAGTTAGCCAGAATCCATAGAAATAAAGGTTTTAATTTAAGTTTTTCTATTTCTAGTGTGATTTTTCGTCACATTTGGGCCGATTCTGACCAAACGGGTGGGGCTACAACGTTCAGATTTCACATGGACATTAACGTTATGGTGCTGTAGTACCTTTTGAAAGAAAAGTTGAAAAAGTTAGCCAGAATCCATAGAAAAAAAAGGGTATTAATATGAGTTTTTTGAGTTTATAATAACAATTAACAAGTAACAATAGAACTTGACAACAATCACATACAATGCATTCAAAAAGCATTGCAAAGGAAAAAGTGGCCCTACGCAAACAAATAACTTACAAAAAAAGGCTCATCATCAACGCGGCGGGACTTAAACGTTTTCCTAGTATGCAAGCATGAAGCAATATATACTAGGAAAACGCCAAAGTCGTTCTTAAACGAGTGAGTGAGCCATGTGTTGAGTACCGGTAACATTCCTTTTCTTCCCCTACCTTTAGGCCTCCCTAGCCTATCATAGGCTAGAGTGGAGCATTATGGCCTTACAGTTGACGCACCTTATACCAACTAAAATGAAACAAAAACCATTGTCATTAAACTAATTCCTACATATTGACAGCCTATTTTCAATTTATTATTTCTTGTAGGTTTAAAATTTAAATTGCAACAAATCTAGCTGATTTTGTTAGTTAGTTAGTTAGTTATTGTTGTTTTAGGGCACTCAACAGTAGAGTTATCAGTGCCCATGTCAAGTGTATTGGAATCTTCCAAATTTTCTTTTTCCATAATTGTGGATTACCAGCATGGTTTTCTTCTTTCCAAGGGGAGGAACGTAAGGGGCGACGGGGGGGAAACAAGGGGTGGACAGGCCTGTGCTGGTCAGAACCAGCCACAAGCATGTGGAGGGCAGGGGTTCCCCCACGTCATGGTCGTCTCCGTCTTGTGTCATCAATCATCATCCGCCCGTGTTGTCATTGTCGTCGCCGTCGGGGAAGTGGTAGTCAAAGGGAAGGGGTTCCCCGACGACGACCCAGGCTCGCCATTAGTTTCGGGAGTGAAAACCCCTATTCACGGGCCAAACCGCGAGAAGGGTGTCGAGTTGGAATTTGAAGGCCCGATTTTGTTAGAAAGTAGCAGTTCTCAGAAAAACTCGTTACCGGAATGTAAAAACGACCTGAATGCTCAAAATGGCGACAATAATTGACTCCTCCCTTTTGTTTTCCGGGGCTAGTTTGGTGATACTCTGATTTCAATAAGTTTGCAATCCTTACAGCCTTGTGGAAATCCAGGTTTAAATTTGCAGGTAGCCTAATCATAAATGTGAATATTTTAATAAAACCGTTTTCTATATAGAAATACTCTTAGGGTGACCATAAATTTTTCTAAAAGCAAAATCCGGGACAGTACTTTTGTTTTGTATTGACTTGTGTGGGCTACCCGGGGTCTGGGGGGATAGCCCCCGGGGGGCAAAATTTTTTGGGGCATTTTTCCCTCAAGATGCCTGTAGTGAAATCTGAGACAGGTCGGATTGGGTTGGGGGCTGGCCTGTGCCTGAGAGTGCGGGGGCAAGTACAAGAGTCAGGTTCCAGGAAATAATAAGTAGGCGCAATGACTGACGCCAACGAGACACTCGACCCTTGATCGTTTCACCCCCGCTCGCGGCTCGCCGGCAACCCCTTCCCCCTCAAGCTGAGACAAGTTTACTGCAGCAACAAAGTGGTAGCCAGAGGAGTTGTATTTTGTAGTATTAGTAGAGACGTGCAAAATGGGATTTTAAAGTTGAAAATTCGTGTCTTAAAAATAAAAATTCCAAGATTTTTCGTAATTTACCAAAAAAAAATTTGATAATGCACCAAAATAAAAAATTACCATAATTTTTTTTTTTTACGCCTAGTTTTGAATTATTACTTATTAGTATCACAAATTCCAGGACAATTTATGATTAATTTAAAAAAAACAAGCACATGACGGTACGCCGAATAACGCCGAATCGATCGTGTGTAGTGTACTTGCCAATTTTCCTCCTAACCATTTTTTTCCAACACAAAAGAGTAGCGTGGTACGTAGGGGGATACGTAGGGGGGGAGCCCACATGACAGTGAGAATCAGTTTTTAAATTTTTCGCATAAAATTTTGCCTTCAGTTTTCAAATTTCCGACAGTTTTTTCCACTTGATTTAAATTTTGACTACCCGGCACCTCCCCCCAAAATTACGAAATTATGCATTTTTTGTGTCAATATCAACATTTTGATATGAAGTATTTTGAGCTAACTTGCGTAAACGATTATTAGATCTCAAAATCGCGTTAATGACCCAGCACCTCCACCTTATGTACCGCCAGGAATAGGATTTATTTAATTTCGACTAGGCCCCTACCTATCCAGCACCTCCCCTAAAACTTTGAAATTTCGTGATCTAATTCGCGTTAAAAGACATATTTGCTTATTTCGCCACTAGTTTGCGATATCAACTAAAATATCGCGAAAATTCGCGAATTGGAAATTGGTACCATTCAATCACAATTCAGGTGATTCATGCGCAAACTGAATTTGAAGGGATTATTGCAACTTTTAAAAAAAATCGTGAATTTCGTTCTCACCATTTTTGCACATTAGTATTCATATTTAATATTATTTTCTATTAACTAGTATTGGCTTTCTTTTGAAAACTTATACTGTATATTAATATAAATTTAAATGGAAAATACGAATTAAGTGGATGAACTCTTAACCGGGACATTTTGCCGTCCCGAGAACTATTTTCGGGACACCGGGACAGGCCACAAAAAACGGGACGATCCGGAAAATGGGGACGTCTGTGTTTACCCTAAATACTCTTTCAATGCAACATAATTTATTCATATCATTTGGGGCAAGGTTTTTCATGTAATTCATTTCCATGAATTCCAAAAAATTATCCCAAAAAAATTTGGCAATTTTGGCAACCGCAACATTCACCCGCATGTATTTGTGCATTGAGGAGGTAATAACTAATAAGGTATAATATTGGGAGGTTAATAGATTTTTAAGCTTCAAATACAATAGGCCCTAATCATATTTATTTCCTTATAATGAAAACCCATTTTCCCAAAAAAATGTCTTTTCTCCCTTCTCACAATGTAGGCCTGCCTACTTACCACCAACGACGAGCTTAAGTGGCACCTTTTTTGTTCGGGAGTTTCACAGCAGCGCAAGCCGCCCTTGCAGTCTCATTAGACACGTGGTCACATCACTGAAGTCAAACAGTCGCAGTTCGTTGCACAAAGTTACCACTCTGAAAAAAACAGCACATAATAATATGATACTATATTATGTACATCAGCAGCAGTGTGCTCACTTAGGGCCGCGTTTACACTAATTGGTTTAATTATAAGGGGATAGGAAAAAACGTGTTAAATTTTTTATGTTTTTGAAGTCTTAAGAAATTGTTATAACAAAAAAAAACTTCTTACGGCGGGCCAATCAGACGTCAATAAACCCTTTTGACGACCAAAGAAAAGGAGTAACTTCATTTTGACAGGCCACTGAAACATTAATAACCAATCAGGATATCGGATTTCTTATAACAATAACAATTTCTTAAGATAAAACAAAGTTATGTGAATGCGGCCTTTTAAAACACTCATGCAGAGGTGGTATACATATATTGAGCAACGGTAGCACGATCCTAGTTACTTTAGTTTTACGTTTTAATGTTTAATAAGCCTAGTTTGCAAGTATATCAAACGATCAATAACACTAACAGATAATGAACTGGTAATAGATTGACATTATTTCTAGTACACTTTAAAATTAGTTTGTATATTTATTGTCGTATAATAACAAATGCATTAGTAGGGTTGTGCAAATTAGTAAAAATGCCTCCCCGGGTACCCGTCGATCTTATGGTCTTACGGAAATTACGAAATTTTAAGATTTGTTTACGATTAGGCCTACAAAGAAAGAAAAAAAAGAGTTTTTGTGAAGTTAGTCAATTATTTACATTATTGACAGGTCGTCACTTTTAACTCCCACGTCAATGAACGTGAAAATGTTGACGTTTTCGGGCGCCAGAGTGCTCGTTTCTAATGCTAGCTGTTTTAAAACGCACTTTTAGAAGGAAACTGTATTGCCGGAATTCATAAATATCTCTGCCGGTCACTTATCGGCCGATTACAATGACTAGTGGTTCGCGCGCAGCGAGGGCTTTCCCCGTTTTCCGCGTAATGTTCGGCTCTCGTCAGTGTTGGAATGTCACTCACTCGAGCTCGACACAGACGAAATTAGGGCGCTTATTAATGACGAATCACTTACTGCGCCGCTGCGTGCTGACGAGTGAAAGACTGACGGCGGCGGCGGTAGGTAAGGGAATTTGAGCCGAAAAACAGTCAAACGAGTTCCCCATGACTCATTTCATTACAAGGCTTTTTTATCTACGGGCGGGTACCCCTTCACAGCCCTATGCATTAGCTATTGGGCAATTTCCCCCAGATTTTTTGTTTCATACAAAAATCTTAAAATTGAGCTACAGTGTTGAAATTTGTTTTTATTTAATGGAAAAAATGTGCTCTTTCTAATGGTGCTACAAAAGTACAATTTACAATTTTGACATAGTAAATCATGAAAAAATTTTAGTATGTTCGTTTCTGGAGGAAAACGTCTCGGAAATTCCTTCTTTTTGTAAATATGAAAAGTAGTATTGTAAGCTATTTTAAAAAAGAAAAATATGTGCAATAATGTTACTAAAAAAAGTCACTTGAAATGAAAATTTCAATTTCATCATTCATTGGAAACCTTTTAAGATGCATTTTCAAGTACTAAAATAAGTACGCATAAAATTGCGTCACAAAAAGTCCCCAAAACAAAAATAAGACAATACAGTGAAACCTCTATGCATCGTTTTTCAGGGGAGTACTTGAAAAAAAACTATGGATCCGGAAAAACTATGGATCAAATAAAAAATAACAATAAAGCTTATTATGGGAGTGTATAAAAAACACTATAGATGCAGGACAATAGTAGTTTGAGAAACTATGGATAGAGGTTTCACTGTAGATTAACACCCCATATTCTAAACTGAAATTGTTCATAATTTATTTATAAGCTATTTAAATTCCAGTATGCTCCCTATTTTTTGTTGTTATAATGTAGTGAACCAGTTTTTTAGTATGCGCCTTGTTAAAGTTGGTCACAAACGTCACTTTTTTTTCCGCAAATCTTTCCTTCTTATTGGATGAGCGAAGCGAAGACTTCAATTTCACTGACCCCCAAAAAATTTAGCTCCAATGTTTTTTTTTTTTTTTTTGGTTTGTTTTTTTTTGTTTGTATTTTTGTCTGTTTGTTAGCAGATTCCGGGCAAACGGCATAAGCGATCTTGATGAAAATTTGAGGGGACCTTCGAAATTTCTAAATTTAGAGGTGTATTGTTTTTGGGTACAATCGAAGAAATATTTCTCATGAAATCATACTTTAACGATTTTTTTTATTTTTAGTGCGATATTTTTGTGTCATTTGGGCCAATTCTGACCAAACGGGTGGGGCTACAACGTTCATATTATACATGGACATTAAGGTTATGGTAATGTAGTACCTTTTGAAAGAAAAAGTTGGAAAAATTAGCCAGAATCCATAGAAATAAAGCTTTTAATATAAGTTTTTTATGGTTTAGTGCGATATTTTCGTGCCATTTGGGCCGATTATGACCAAACGGGTGGGGTTACAACGTTCATTGGATGAGCGTAGCGAGCGAAGCGAAGATTCCATTTCACTACACTGGAGAAAAAAATCCGATTTTTTTTTTTTTTTTCTGTATTTTTGTGTGTTTGTTAACACGATTCCGGCTAAACCGATACTCCGATTGCGATGAAATTTGATGGAGACCTTCGAAATCTCTGAACTTAGAACTGCCACGTTTTTGAGCGCAATCGGGAAATGTTTTCTCATAAAAAACGCAATTTTACGATTTTTTCCGATTTTTAAAAAATTTCTTCGACTTATAACACCTACATGCTTTATCCTATTGTAATGATTTTTTCACAGAACCTTAATTTCATGAATTAATATATTCGTGTTAAATTTGAGCGCAATCGAATAATTATTTCTTATGCAAATTGCAATTTTACGATTTTTTTCTTTAAAAAAAATTACGATAAATTAAAACAATTAAGTTAATTTTTAATTTTATTTAATTTAATTATAAAAATTAAGTTAATTTTTTATTTAATTTAATTTAATTTAAAAAAAACTTCGACTAAGTAATGATTTTTTCACAGAACAACAGAAAATCCGCGTAACACATGGCATCTCAATGCACCATATACGCTCATCCAACAACGCGGCGGGACTTAAGAGCCTAATGCATAGACAGGTTTCAGGCGCGGCTGCAGAGTGTTAGAAATTAAATAACAAGCTCTACAGTTATGATCAAATAATTATGAAAAAATTCAACCATACTCAAAAATAAATTTTGAACACATCGGATTTGTCCATTTTTTTCTTTGGTCGGTCATTGCTTCGGAAAAAAATGATAACTTTGGAACTTGATTATGAACTTTACTGCATTGAAATAAGTAATATCCATTTTTCATTACAGCGCGGTATTAATTTTACTATTCTGAACACTGTGGTGAAATTTGATATTGTTTGAACCATAATTATGGTCATAATCGTTAAATTACATCAGTAAAAAGTTACACAAAACGGCTCAGAAGTAGGCCCAAAATGGGATTTGATGGCTGCACAGAGTTCCGCGTCTGGTGTTTTAGGATCGCATGTACGAAAGCCGATAACGGCAGCTTTGACGTCATCACAGTCTGATATCGCCATCGTGAGGTAGGGCCTACCCTGTCAAAACGCAAATGTCGAGCCCTACCAGTGACCCTTACCAGTGAAACTTACTTGTTTTTATGTTCATATAATTTTCGTAACATGACGCAGTAATTATAGCAAATTTAATAAAAAGCATTGTATCTTGGGAACTAGGTACAGATTGTAAACAAAATAAACAAAAAGAAGGTAGCTTTTGTTTCTAGAAAATCTGTTTTGAAAAGCACTGCATCCCGCTTGCTTGATGTATCATGAGAAATTAACTATAAGTAATTATGTTGACATTATTTTATTATCGCATGATAATATTATGAAGTGAAAATAAATAAGGTGACCACCGGTTTGACCGGTACAGTACCGTTTTCATAACACTTGTACCGGTGTCCCAAGAAACTAATAAAAATTACGTTTTTGTACCGGTTTGCAATTTAGTGAGAAAGTGACCTGGTATTTTCTTAACTATACCGTGCATGGAAAGATAATGTTTTATGAAAATATGCTCCTCTGATAATTCTTATAGTAAAAACAATGAAATAGTTCTTCCACTTCCAAGAAGATAATTCATTTTCTCTAGGGGTTTGCGAGTATTATTAATGATTTTGGTGGAGGTGCCGGTCGCGCACGTGTGTGAAAACGTAAAAATCGTTAGGCTATACATTTTGACGCTACCTTACAAATGCTGATAACTTACCACAATAGAAATAATATAAGTCTTATGATACAAATTTATATTCATTTAGGAAGTTTTGAACTTTTTCGGGGAACAAAATATAATAAAAATATGTCACTATAGTGTTTGTGCACAAACGCAAAAATGTGACTTTTTATCAATTTTACTTTGATATTCAATGCCAATTACGAAACGTTTGAAAACATATTGTTGGTTTATCAGTCTTAAAAACATGCTGTCACATGTGTTATAATACTTCAATGCACAGATAATTATACGAAGTCGCCGAGATAGTGCATGACATGCGTTTTGCTTGCTCATGCTTTGACATGTGAATGCTGTGGGATATAGAAGTTGAGCCAAGCATTTCATTCTTTCTCCCTAGTTTCACATAGAAAAGAAGTAAGATCATTTCGCCTGTTGACAAGCGCTAAGCCAACCATTTACCATCATATTTAAGTTTATCAATCCTTGAGTTACAAGAGACCATCGACGGACGCGTCGGGTATGGTATGAGGCAGCTGCTAAGGGTTGTCGCGTGTAGTCGTAAAATAGACCATCCTAGAAGCTGAGGGTTTTTTACCTGCTGTATTCTCTTCCTGTTCTATTGTTCTATTTATTTATTGATATTTTTTGTTCAATTACAAATATCTAATAACGTTGATAAAATATTAAGCGTGAGTCTTGAATTTCATTTTTGGGACGAAATTCAAAACTGACTGAGTTACGGATAATGCTTCTATAATATATTTTGATAGTATTATTTAGTAATAAATAATATTTATATATTCAGTCATTTTGATCGTAGACACTAGGGAAAAAAAACGCATTTCATAACTCAAGCTATACATTTGAACCACGTTATTAAATACATGCAATTTTAAAAAAATATTTCGCTGAATACATTATTTTCATCACAATAGATTTGAAATGTGTGGAGGCAGGTAGAAAAAACCCATGTTCGCTCCCACAAGTTCGGTCACGCCAAAAAGGGGGAAAGGGAAAAATGCAGACAATAGACGGGGAACGACCGATCCCGGTCTCGTCCGCCGATGGCCACTTTGTATCTCAAGGATAGATAAACTTTAGTTAGCCACCCACCCAGCAAGCCGGAAGTTTTTCGTCGATTTTACGCAATATTTTAACACAAGAACTGGTTATCGGATCGGGCTGATTTTTTTTGTAGATCATGAACCACATGAACCACACCGAGTTTCAAGATTGTAAATTTTTTCGGGGCGGCGTGTGCAGATAGCTGAAAACCCCCCAACGCGGGTGGAGTAAACAGGGTCGAGTTAGCCATCGCCTAGCTTGGCTGCGGGCGAACGACCGTCGCCCTAGATAACGTTCCAGTAGAAGCCATACAAGAATGTCATGCACACTTTAACATGCCTACGTGCTACATAATAAATTAATATTTGACGTGACATGTGTCAGAAAATTTAAGTAATTGATTCAAATTATTACATATTTAAATGATGTTAAAAGTTTTATTGCCAATTTGTCTGTTACATGGTTCGGTTGGCCCCGGACCTCACAGTGAATAGTAGTACTCTGCGCGACAGCGGAAGTAAATAAGACGCGCGGCCGAACAAACGCATGTCATGCACTATCTCAGCGACTTCGTATAACTATCTGTGCATTGTAGTATTATAATACATGTGACAGCATGTTTTTTTAAGACTGATAAACCAACAATATGTTTTTCAAACGTTTTCGTAAATTGGCATTGAATATGAAAGTAAAATTGATAAAGTCACATTTTTGCGTTTTAGGCCAATTTAAATACTCTAAACTATTTTTAATGGGTAAATGTGGGTATTCACTGGAACGGTCGATTCGTCTACTAAATAATCGTACAAAGTTTATTGATTTAGAACAAGGATCAAAATGGTGAAACGTCATGCGGAAGCGTCGCGGCGCGCTCAAAACGCCAAAACGGCATGTAGAACAAGGCGGATTTCTTTCGTATACGGTTTATGGTATGTATTTTGAATTAGGAATTTCTAAAAAGTATAATATCATCTTGTTCTATCCGCCGGGTAGGGTCCAACTTTCATAACTTGCCGATTGCCGCTGCACGGATGCGAGAAAGCCTTCGCCATTAGAGTAATTTGCACTGGAAAGTTATAAAATTGATTCCGTCACAAATTATAAGTGAACAACAATAATGGAATGAGTAAAAAAAGTAAAAAAGTTTTCCTAGACGGGGCTCGAACCGACGTCCTCTCGCATGCAAAACAAGAGCTCTAACCACTCGGCCACAATGACCACGGTAAACGTGCGGTCTAGAGTGATATTATACAGATGCACGATAACTTGCGATAAGCGTAAACACTTGTCATGACTATTAGGTACACTGTTAATAGTTATAAAACGTTCTGTCGATATTTCTAGAGTGTAATTTACGTCTCTTTTCACAAGATGTGCATTATAATTATTTATTTTGTCATTAAAACTTCGGATGTGGCAGTCAGTCGCATGAAATCATCCAACTCGCCACCAAATAATATCTCGTGGTTTGAAACGTGGCTGGTAATGCGGGTAGCCTAGGACCCTAGGGGAGAAGACGCAACTGTATTGACAGAGCTACCGATAGCGGACGATTTAGTTTAGGTAGTCACCGCAAAATTTGAAAGCGCTCGCCCTGCTTCCGACTCTTAAGCGTTTTCCTAGTATTATACATGGACATTAAGGTTATGGTGATGTAGTACCTTTTGAAAGAAAAAGTTGAAAAAGTTAGCCAGAATCCGTAGAAATAAAGCTTTTTATATAAGTTTTTTAGGGTAAATAATAACATTTGACAAGTAACAATAGAAACTTGACAACAATCACTTACAATGCATAGGCAGCAAAGCAAAACACTTGTTAAAGTAAAGATATCCCACGCAAACTAAAAACTTAAAAAAAAGCTCATCCATCAACGCCGCGGGACTTAAGCGTTTTCCTAGTTGTAAATATGAAAACTGGTATTGTAAGCTATATAAAAAGAAAATATGTGCAATAATGTTACTAAAGAAGTAACTTGAAATGAAATTGCAATTAGTACATCATTTCATTGGAAACCTTTTAAGATGCATTTGTCAAGTACTAAAATAAGTACCGCATAACTTGCGTCACAAACGTCACAAACAAAATAAGACAATAGATTAACACCCCATATTTCTAAACTGAAATTGTTCATAATTTATATTATAAGCTATTTACTTCCAGTATGCTCCCTTTTTTTTGTTTGTTGTAATGTAGTGAACCAATTTCGAGTTTTGCCCTTGTTAAAGTTGGTCACAAACGTCACTTTTTGTTCCGCAAATCCAAGATTAACATTTAGCACAGTGCTGCACATTTCTGTTTTTCATTTGATCGGATATTATAATTTTGATTGTCATAATATAAGTAAGTCATATTACTTTCAGGCTTCTTAAATACTATTTTATTCCCATTATTTAATATTTAGGCCTTTCCCTATAGCAAACGCACTAAGAGTTATCGAGCAGAACATCGTTAAAAGTTATCTACTCCAAAAGTTGTGAATCCACGTGGGCCTCAGTTCAATTTTGATTAATCAAGTTTGTACAAGTTAGTAATACTTCCCTAAAACAGGTTATCTGATTTCAATTGGTGCTAATTTCAGAAGGTCACAAACGTCACATACAAATGTCACAAACGTCACGCTGGGACTAAGTCAATAAAATAAACAATTATCTATTTTTTAGTTGAAACCAAAACTATTGTTTACTAAACAGTTTGATGTAGTTAACTCCAATTTGTTTCATAATTTATGTGGTTTACTTTCACAGAATAATGACAAAAAAATAAATGTTTTGTAAGTGTCCATTCTCTGCGCACAAACGAAAACAATTTAAAGGAGGCCCAGCATGGCTAAGCAAATTTTTTTACGTCTAAAATAAGTACGATTACCGAAAAAAGATTCCAAGCAAACCGTTTTGAGGTTTTTGGTCCCTTTTTTTTGTTATAGTGGGAGTCACATGGGCCTACCCACTCACCCCCAGCAGTGTAATATCGGACGGCAGAAAACGTTCATTTTAATCTGAAAGCAAAAGCGCATATAATCAATTTTTGCATACATAGAGAAAATTTTCCTTTAAAGTATCCCGCAAACTAATTGAATTTTTTGTTTGGGGGTTGCAATATAATTTTAATACAACACATGTGTTTTAATTTTTGCCCCCGCACGCCCGCCTGGGGTCAACTTTTTAGGGGAGTCCACATGCTCTTCCCCCGCGCCAAACCCGGATGGTCCAAATAAAAAACCCCCGCGGGGCTCCTTAAGGGGGTAGTAGAAAAAAAAGGAAAGTTCATAGCTTTTTTATGAGAATTAAAACCAGCAAAAGCAAACCATGGGGTCCATGGTCCCTATAATGATAATGCAAACCAGAAAAAGGGCTATTGAATTGTGAGAAATTTTGTGCTAACGGAGAAAATGTCAAAGAGGAACGGGTGTTTTTAAGCAGTCGCTTACTTCTCGGCCGAACGTTCAAAAAAGCCGGGTACCTTTTCCAAATTCCCCTCCCCCCAAAAACCATATTGCACGAAGGCAGGGGGGAAGGAGGAGACAAAATTTTAAAAGCGTTTTTTTTTTCTTTAAAATAATTGCCAAGCCGCAAAAAGAATAATTCCAACTGTTTGCGGCATGATCGTGCACAATATTCTTTCTGTACGTATACGATTTTGGTTTTTGCCATCATTTCGCGAAAGATATTTTTGAAGAACGTTTATGCCGTGTGGTATTTATTGCCGCCTCGATCATTTTAGTGGTAGGGCAGTAGTCCCAAAGTAGTAACGAAAAGGCTTGCGCAAAAAAACGGAGGTACCCTGCTGATGACAGCTTAATGGGCCATTTTGTCGTTAAATAGTATCTGATACTATATTAAAATTTTCCCACCATGTCAGTCCTCCCTTTAAAAAAAAAAAAAAAAAAAACAAAGTAATTGGGAAGTATTTGTAACATTTTGGAGTGAATACTATTAAAGAAATGTCTGTTCTTCCATTATGTAAACTACATTATATTAAATAAAATCGTATTATGCTTCATATGTGAAAGCAAACTCAATATTTAGTGTGCGAAAGTCACAAACGTCACGGTGGAATCGCCCTATTAGCATTGTTATTCCTATTTTGTATAATGTTTCTGTATTTGTTATTATTTTGCTGTATTGTAAGTATTTGTCCCATATACCGTATAGTACCGAATATAGGCCGACCCTGAACATAGGCCGACCCCTAACTTTGGTTATCGAAATTTAAAAAAAGGAATTTTTAATGAAATATTTTTATTTAACGCGCCGTTATTCCTGTGGTCTGTTTCTGCGGAGCCAGTGCCAAGGTCGTTTTTCCCGCGCGGCCTATTGACGCGGAGCCCGTGATGACGTAGGGCTATGACGCAATCTCCAAGCAGACCGGTTCATAATGCCCAGTTATCTGTTCCTCGTCATACTTCACTCATCACTTGGCCTGCAAGAGGCCTGGAGATAGCGTTGCGTCCTCTGTGCCTGCCTTATTGTTGGCGCAGCGCCAGACACAAGCAGTGATCTATACGTATTTCCTTGTCACACGGCGCTGTAACTTGGTGTTTGAAATTAGCGCGTCAAAATGCCGATGCTCGCATATAGGCCGAGGGGGGATTTTGAGACCTAAAATAATGAAAAAAAGGTCGGACTATATTCGGTACTATACGGTATGTGCTATGTACACCAAGGGACATAAGTTAATCAAGGGGTTATGAAAGATACTACTGTTATCGACCTCACTTGTGAATTTTCGGGTTTATTCTGGCATCCCTCGGTGCACTATATTCACAGAGCTATCACGTCTCAGAGCTGACGGTCACATAATACAGGCCGGGGGAAAAATGGGGCGCCCTATTTTACTTAGCATTGGCATATTGGGATTTTTAAACACTGGCCCCGCATGTAGTTAATTACTAAAAACATTACATTTTGAATTCAAAAACACTGCATAACATTAGCACAGGCTATTTTCCCAGTGAGAAATCCATTTTGGGAAGTTTTTGTAGTGACCTAAATAAGGCAAGCCGTCCATCCCTGCCCATTTGCTGGGGCTAGCTTTGGTATTAGTGCTAGCTTGGTGTGAAATTTTAAAGGGTCTATCTAGATTTGCCGAGTGAGTGTCGGATGGTCGGTAAAAGAGATTACCCTTCATTTAATTATGTCAGGGAAATGTCAGTGGAATGGAATAAAATAAGATTAACATGGACAAGTCCCAAAACACCTCACAATTTTTTTAATTAATTAATAATTGTATTTTTACCTTGAGGGGCAGCCAAAATCGTTTAAAAGATGGACAGCCGCGCTAATTTCTAATATTTGAAGCTTAGGTGCATTCTCGGCAATGGCCATTAAGGCTAGGTCTGAGACTATTGCCATATAACTTATCTTTAAACTAGTCAATTGAGGAAGTTTGGCAATTGCAGCAATTCCCCCATCACCAACGGTGGGATCTGCATGGGGACTGCAAAATACAAAAGGAAAACAAGTACCGTTTAAAAAAAGATTTGTGAAACTCAATTTTTGGGGAAAGGGAAAGGGGGGTACAAATTCTATTTGTTGAGAAGAACGGGATCAAGATCTATCTATACGTATGAGAAGTATTTGATTTTCATGGGCCTGTCATTGCGGTATGGGCCCATTAATCAAAAATAAAAAAATCTAGTTTAGTTTAGTTGGAGCGGTTGACAGGTTTTAAGGGTTGGGGAAACATAGAGAACATAAAGGGTGGGCCCTTTAGGGTGGGCTTTAGTTCTCTTTCTTTCCCAACCTGTCAACCCTTCCCAATTAAACTTTTAAATAGCCAGTGGGCCTTTTTTCCAAAATTTGTAAAAAAAAATTAGGCCATTTGAGGGTATCTATTTAAACATTTTGAATAGTTTTGTTTTTTTTAGAATTTGGGTTAAGAACCACATTCCAAACATAGTTTATATTTTTAAAGGTATTTTTTAGCAGCCATAGAATAAAGTCATGCAAAAATTACAAATAGACCTTGTATAAAATATTTATGTACCTATCCCGAAATCTTGGGCTTTTCTTAATTTTTAAATAATAGTGTCACAATAAGAGTCATCGTTTGCACAGAGGTCGTAGGCCAATGCTGTGTGCCAATCAATACACTGACTCACCAGAGTGTACATAAAAAAAAGCGAATCGAATACAAAACCGCACCAGTGTAGCTAGTGCGACCAATCAAATACTATTAGTAGGTAGTACTAGTATTGCATGGTTTGACAAGTAGGCCTATATTAATATAACAAAGTTGCCTAAGAGCAAGACTGGTACAGGCCCTTACGTAGGCCTTTATGTAAAACAATATTACTTTTTTTACCAGAGATGTCGAGAAATTGAAGTTTCTTGCAGCCTCTTGCTATTGCCTCAAGGACTTCATCGGTAATAGAGCTGTTTTGACTTACATTCAGAGAACTAGCTCTTTCAGATTTGAAATAGTTTTGAATGATAAGTGGGAGATATTTGGATAATACTGACGCATCGAAAGTGATGTTAGCTGCGTAAGTGCATTGAGCATGGCATTCAGATCCCTGCTACATAAGTTGATACATTGGTCAATGTCCAGATTACGGAGATTTGAAAACAAAGAAATGTGTTTGTTCATGCATCAGAGAGTAGGCCGGTGCAACCATTCAATGATATACTTTCAATGGTTTCTTTGTTCAGTCCTTCCAAACAGCTACCCATTAACATACTGTTTCGAGACAGAATAACTGACTTGAGATTTTTACACAAAAAGAAAAAACTTTGTATATCCTGATCTTTCACTCCCGAAAAAGACTCCAAGTTCACGTGGCGCAGTTCTTGGCACTTGTAGCCGATAGCTTTCAAGCCAGGAGCCGTAAGAAGTAAACTGGCCAAATTTAAAGTATCTATGTTGGGACACTTATCAGCTGAAATGAGAAAAAATATTATTAGTAATATAATGACCTACCTAATACGTAAAGAAAATTGACAGTGAGCAACAGTAACTAATTAACTCTATAGCAAGAATATTCCAAGGTGTATGTTGTTGCCATATTCAGCCTTGTTCTGGGATAGGCCCAGCCATCAATGTGGATAGTCACTCATAGTCATAAGTAGTTACTAATTAGTCAAGTTTGTGATGTCGTATTTCTCCTACCAACAGTTTTGCAATTCTTTTTTGTAGCAATTAATCAGAAATCTTTATCTTAACTTTTGATAATTTCTAGGGATGTGCGGTCCCCAGGATTTGGTTTTGGTTCTGGTTCCGGGTAGTAAAGTACCCGATTTTTCGGTTCCGGTTCCATCAAAATATGAATAAATGCATTAATTTATGGATTACTGAGATTAACCACTTGACAACTTAACAGGCCAATGTAAAAACACACAAAATAATCAAAATACTGTAATAATAATAATAAAATTGCCAAATAATAGTAAAAAAAGGAAAAGGAGGCATGGCTTGAACAATTGGAAGAAGAAATCACAGAGAGAAAAGTAATAATTATGGGAGATCTTAATGCCAAAGTAGGGAGAGAGAGAACGGGATATGAAGAGGTACTAGGGGTCCATGGGTATGGGCCAAGGAACAAGGAAGGAGAAAAATCTACTTGATTTGTGTGCCAGGAATGGACTTCGAATCGGAAATAGCTGGTTCATGAAGAAAAAGATCACCAAATAACTCGGTACGCCTGGGATGGCTCATCTGAGTCAGTTATTGATTATATTATTATAAGTAGCAACATGGCCAAAGATATCACTGATGTAAAAGTAATTCCCAGCGTGTCTCTAGATGGAGACCACAGATTACTTGTAAGCCTTATAAGAGTGAACAATAAAGACCAAAATCATGGACTATATCCCAGGAGGAAGATTCCAAAAATCAAGACATGGAAACTACAGGAGGAGACTGACATGCTGTCCTTTAGAAGACAGATAGAGGAAAGTATCCAACACATGATTTGTTATCAGTAGATGAGGAGTGGAATTACTTAAGTCAGTATTTATTAGTAGTGCTGAAGAAATATGCGGAAGGGCAGGTGGCATAAGAAAGGAAGGAAACTGTGTGGTGGAATGGAAGAGTGAAGACAGCTGTTAAACGCAAAAATGTAGCCCGAAGGCAAAGGATAAAAACAGGACTAAAGAAAATGAATGAAAGTACAAAAAGTATAAATATGAAGCTAAAAAAATAGTAATGGAAGAAAGAAAAATACAATGGAAATATTTGCAGACAAATTAGAAAAGGACTTTGATACAAATAAGAAATTGTTGTATGGACTATGAGAAGCAAAAGAAAAACAGAAGAAATCACAAGATACCTGACCAACAACAATGAATCTCTTATTACTGACCCAGAAGAAGTGAAAAACATGTGGAAGAAATATTTCAAAAACCTACTTAATATGCCTAGGTACCTGATACTAACCATAACCAAACTCAGGAAGGGGACCTAACAATAGAAATCTTTCAGACACCATGAGGAAGAAATAGAAGAAATAATAGGAAATGAAATATCAAGACGGGAAGTAGTTGAAGCAGTAAAAGCCATGAAAAATGGTAAAGCTTCGGGAGAGGATGAAATAGTTGTGGAGATGATCAAGGCTGCAGGGGATGCAGGCATAGATTGGATGTGGAGAGTGACCAGTGCAGCTTGGAAAGAAAAGAAGGTACCAGATGACTGGGGGAAAGGAATTATAGTGCCAACATTTAAGAAAGGGGACAGGAAAAAGTGTAAAAATTATAGAGGAATAACGCTGATGAGCCAGTGTGCAAAGATATACGAGAAAATACTAGATCGAAGACTACGACAACAAGTAGAGCCAAGTTTGAGAGAGGAACAATATGGGTTTAGAGCTGGCCGCTCAACCATAGATCTCATATTTGCGCTCAGACAAATAATGGAAAAAAAGTGGGAAAAGGGAGAAGAAATGTTCATGGTATTCTTGGATGTAGAAAAAGCATATGACAGTGTCCCAAGAGCAAAAGCTTGGAAATGCTTAAAAGATGCAGAAGTAGAACAGAGTCTAATAACAAGAATTCAAAGCACATATGTCACAACAAAGAGCTGTGTTCAAACACCCTTTGGTAGAACTACTTGGTTTGAAATAAACGGTGGGCTACGGCAAGGTAGTGTGATGTCACCTACATTATTTACCGTTGTTATGGATAACATACTGCGTAAAGTTGAACCCACAGAAAGTGAAACATCTAAAACTATGATATTTGCAGATGATATAGTGAGATGGGGAGATACCATTGAAGAAGTACAGAAGAGCGTAGATAGATGGAATGAGGAAACACTGAAGTTTAACATGAAAATAAGCATTGAAAAGAGTGAAACATTAATAGTAACAAAGAAAAGTAAACAAAATCAAAAGAAGATAATACTACGGGGTGAAGAGCTGGCCATTGCAGAAGCATTTAAATACCTCGGAAGTATACTAACAAAGGACGCAAAAATAGATGCTGAAATATCAAGGAGAATTATATTAGCAGACAAATTTTACCAAAGTGTACGTAAACTATTATGGAAAGAAGAAATATCATCCAGGTGCAAGATGTTATTGTACAAAATGTATTTCCTCCCAATAATATCATATGCATCCGTGACATGGACAATAGGAGGAAAAGAAGACAGCAGATTACAAGCAGCAGAGATGAAATTTTTAAGGAGTTCTGTAGCCTTAACAAAAATAGACAAGTACGGAGCAAAACAATAAGAAACAAACTAGGAGTGGAAAGTTTACGAAATAAAATAGGAAAAGAACGACTTCGATGGTATGGGCACGTACGAAGAATGAAACAAGATAGAATACCAAGAAGAGAATTTGAACACACATGGGGGGGAGTAAGAAGAGTTGGACGCCCAAGAGATAGATGGAGGGAGGAAGAAGAGTTGGACGCCCAATGGAACATTGAAGAAAGAGGAAAATCATGGGAAAGAATTAATGAAGAAAGACTCTGGGAGGATAGAAAGAAATGGAGAGAACTGGTAGAAATGCCTGTCATAGAAGACATCGAAGTAGATGAGGGGGTGTTGAGCCTGGCTAGCAAACACTGAAAGTCCACAGCCCGAGAAATTGGTGATACGTCACCCCCCGACCTGACTTATGTTGGAACCGGGTGTTTGATTATTATTATTAATAGTAGTCTTTACGTGTATTACTTTATTATTAATAATAATAATTAATAATCGTCATAACTCAGTTCCAACTACAGTAAGATCTCTCTTATCCGAGTTGGATGAGACCGGGGGCACCTCGGATTTGCGAAAAACTCGGATGGCGCGGATCAATTGTTTATTTGCTCTCGTAGTATAGCCTGATGTGGTAAAATGATATATGACACATGTAATGGATAAAGGAACATAAAATACACACGATACACTTCATACAGGGTATACTAAATGATTTAATAGCTTGTAATTCAAGCTCACGAACACACGTACACAATTAGGCCTACATGTCGTAATAAAAACGTATGTCTAGGCCTAGGCCTAGGCCTAAACTCGACGCAGTAGGCCTAGGCCTACAATGCAAACATAGGCCTAGGCCTAGCTCTCTTTCTCATGTGGGAAAACCTCTCACTACTATGCCCGCGCTGAAGCTCACGACGCAAGATAAGTCTGGGAAAGAAATAAGATAAGCCCAGGAATAACAATTCAATGCGTCGTGATTACGAATTTCGTGAATCGGTTGAAACATGATTGCATCTAGTTCCACAACGACATCTTTGAACAGCTGTGTGAGATGGCTGGATCGTATGCGCACGCGCAGGCGCGCGACGCACACTGACCTCTATATGCTCAGTGGGTGGCACTGACGCTTACCGGCGATGCGCCCGACGCACACTGACCACTGAACTCTATATGCTCAGTAGACTGATGCACACTGCTCGAAAGTCGAGATATATCGCCGATCTATCTTCTTTGCACTCACTCGTAAGGCATGCCTACAAATGTATGCGAGTACATTTAAAAAAGTGCGGCGCGGCGTCTGTAATTATTTTTATGTTTTATTTACGTATTTAAAAACTTTAATTTTTTTTTTTTTTTTTTTTTTTTTTGCGGCTCGGTTTAAACGGAACATCGGATAAGAGGGGATCGGATAAGAGAGATCTTACTGATGTCAGGTTGAGTGGTGGTTTTCCACCTTTATCTAGGGCATGAAACTGATACTAAGATTGCCAGATCAGGTTTCTTCCTCATCAATAACTCCTTCCCTCCACCAATTTACTCCGCTCTCTTCTGTCCTCCCAAAGCTGACTCTTGAACACATGCTCCACACTTCATCGGTTTCCAACTTTTCGAATTAATCTTTCCCATTTCTCTCTTGGCCTTCCTAATCTTCTTTTCCCCTCCTCTGCCGCTTCAAATACCTCAAATACGCTTGGAATCCTACTCTGCCATCCTTTTCATATGCCCAAACCATCTTAGACATTCTCATCCTAGCTTAAACCTCAAATCTCTCCAGCCCCAGTTCTTTCTGATTACATTACTTCTTATCTTGTCCACCTTTGTAACTCCCTTGACACTTTGACTCTTTTCCCTTTTGTTCCACTGCCCATGTTACTGCCCCATATGTTATTATAGGTAAAAAAATATGCCTTAACAGCAAAATTTTACATTTTTGTGGGAACAACTCATTCCATAGTAACTTTCTCACCAATTGGTAAAACCCTTCTGCTTTTTGCACTCTAGATGACACTTCCCTACACACTTTTGCATCTAAATGATAAAACAAAATATTTATGTGACAGGACTAAAATATCTATACACGTCCTAGGCGTATGAGTGCGAGAGAGATAGTTGTGGCGATGTAACTTGTCGTAGCCAAGGTCGTAGCTGGCTGAGAGGAGGGGAGGGGCGTGCGCGGACACCGGTGCGCAAATGATCCACTTCACAACCGACTGTGCACAGGTGGGGATGACCGACTGAGAGGAGTGGGGGGACATGTGCCGACCCAAGTGCACATTCGATCCAGGCGGCCCGGCTGACTGTTCAAGTTGTTGTGTGGGAAAGTCTTCTACTGGCGAGAAGTCGTGACTTACGCGCGCGATTCAAATACCCGGAACCGAACCAAAGTCGGTTCCAAATTGACGCGCTTCGGCAAACCGAAATTTTGGGAACCCGCACACCCCTAATAGTTTCTTTAGCCTCTTGGCCTAAGTATATACTTGGAAGATACGGACCGACGGGAGTAGGCCCTACGTCTACTCTAAAGGGACCTTGAGAAATAGCAAGTAACAACCTCGTTTTGTTATAAAATCAAATAAATTTCCACCCATGAAAATAGAAAAATTGAAATAAAAATCTTTCATTCAGTAGGCTCTGTATAAAAGCAGAATAATTAGTAATTACGGTACCTTATTTTGCTATATTAAAATAACCCGGAACCGAACCAAAGTCGGTTCCAAATTGACGCGCTTCGGCAACCGAAATTTTGGGAACCCGCACACCCTGAATTTTACTTTCACTGGAGATTTTTTTTAAATGTTAACTTTTAAGCCATGCCTGAAGTTTAAATTTTGCCAACACTAATTTGTAGGGAGATGTGAACGCTCAAAATTTGAACTCGACTAGAAAACATCCGAGTTTGAGTGAAAAAAGTTTGAAGTTCAAAAAAAAAAAAGTTTTTTCTTATTTGTATTTC